>JBBMOC010000016.1:2783790-2801458 GCA_037975185.1 Centropyge bicolor | reverse complement strand
CTCTCTCTCTCTCTCTCCCTCCCTCTCACTCTCTCTCTCTCCCTCTCTCTCTCTCTCTCTCTCACTCTGGCCTGGCTGCCTGTCTGACTGTATGAATAATGTCCTGCCTTTTGTAATGAAGGGGGGGTAAAGGGGAAAAAAGGACGCTGGAGTGGTAAAGCCCTGCTCCCATGCACTGACATTGAAAATGAATGACAGCTTACCTGCATGCCAATCTTCATCAGACTGACACTGGGCTGACAGCACAGCCTATACTCCTCCACACAGCCGGTGACGTCAGCCATCCCAGGCCCCTCCCACCTCTATCTCCAGCTCAGCTCCCCGTTTTCCCAGCACCGGGCTGCTGATGCTGCCTTCCAGGGTCCATAGGAAATACGGCAATCGCGAGTGGGGCTTTGCGGGAACGGTAACCCCTTGCAAACACACAAATCTGGAAAGAGACAGAATTTATGTGGAGATTGTGTGGGAATACTAGCTCAAAACAATGACTTAGAACTGATGGAGCTTAAAAAAAAAACCCCAAATATGACACATTTTCCTGATCAGCTTGAATGATTTCAAATAAAAGATTGAAAGTCACTGATCAGATTTCAGTATCAACCACAAAGAAATGTTTCCACTGGGTCTCAAATTGGCCGTAAATGCGAAAAACAAAAAAACTAGCATGACAATGAAATTGAAAGGAATCATATCTGATTCATTCCATTTGCTTCCAGCTTGTTGTGAGAGTGTGGCAAAACATCTCTGGGAGTAAAACAGTGGAATGTGATACAGTCTACAACCTTCAACTGCTTTAGCCTCTAAAATTCAGGTTTTGTCTTATTTGTTGCAAGAAACCCAAGTCATCCTTTATTAACTTTGCAATTTACAAATTGTATGTCAGTGCTCTCCTGTGGGCAAATGCCTGAGTCAATCTGGTCTATAGGTTAGGCCATGAATTTTAGTCACAAGAAATCAGTTTATGTATGAAATCCATGTATGGGTATAAAGTCTATTCCAACATTTGTTTATGCTCGCTTAATTCAGTTTGTTCTTGCCTTTTTGGGTTTAATAGCTATTGAGCTGAAACAGAAAAAAAGACAATGGCCATGACTCCATGGCAATCAGTCTTGAATGAGCCTGATTTTGTTGAGGTTACACAGGAAATCAAATGACCTGACGGAAACCCAGGCAAACACAGTGAGGACACCAAAACCCCTAGCACAGTTTGGTAGTTTGGTTGTCTTAGGGTTGTTTCTCTTTAAACTCTTAGTATTGGTTCTTCTAAATTATTTAAAAAGTGATCCACTCCTTCTGAAGTCTCCAAATCATTAATAAACGCTGGGTTATTGGACCTTACGAGGGTCACTTAAAGGCACCACGTCTTGTTCCAGTAAGCAGCACTTGGAGTGGGACTGGAGTGCACACGCACGCACGCACTGACACGCACATGCCTTTGAATCGCGGACCTGGCCAGCCCCCTGTCGGTCTGCATTAACAATTACATTCTTCAAAAAGGCAGGTGGGATGATGGGTACCAGAAGCACTGCTGCAACTAAGAGCCCCAACAGACAAGAGATTTCAGTCTAATTCCATTGGATATTCCCAGTTAACAGCATACAGAAGAACTGGCTTGATATGAGAGGAACGGAAGTGCAGAAATCCCCTTGTCCATTGTGATCATATCAGTATATAGTCAAGTTCAGAGAAATGAAGGTTGGGATTGTGTTTGTAAACAATGAGTTTTAATTGTGGTCTTAGATGCCTACAGTGATTTAATTGGACTGTGAATAACATACATACATATTGTGACTATATTTTTTTTCATAGTTTACAGTCAATTCTCTTTTTATGTTTCTTGCCTTGTATTTTTCACTTACTATGATTATAGCTATAGAATGCACCAAAACAAAAAGGCACATTCCACCACCTGGCAATAAACCTGATTCTGATGTATCATTTTGCATCACCTGCTGTAAACTAGCAGTCTGACTGAACTGGTGCAGGGAATGCACAAAAAAAGTCAATTAACTACTCTCATACACTGTAACAACTAGAATACTGTACTGAATAAAATGTCAAAAGAACAGTGGAAAGCCGGGGTGATTTGCAGTGGCCAACCACCACAAAGCCAGTTATTGTATGAGCACCTGTGGTGATAATTGCAGCTGTATCCTATAAGTGTGCTTGGATCAAATGTGCTTAATGCTCCAATGCATTACTTGTTTAAAATAGCATCTAAAGGACTGATCCAGATTCTGAGCATGTGTTAGTACTAGTGGATGCTTGAATTGACCAGTGTCTTAGTGTGTATTTAATGTGTCTATCTACATTTTTTATTTGTTTGTTATTGATTCTACTTGTTTGCTAAATGTAGTCATCCATTTTGGATAATGAAAGGATCAACTTAATATTATATATTAATATTATTTGGTGAGAGAAGAGAAGAGAAGAGGATCCGCTCTTCGAGATAAAGAAAAAGCTTTAATGACGATGTGCTATTTTAAGTACACACAACAAGGGTAAAGGAGTTTACAGGTATCTTCTGAATGGTAAAAAGTCAGATGAGCTGGGTGAAGTTCCGTATCCTGTAAACTGTTACTTTTCAGTAACGACGCATATGTTTGGCCCGCCTTGAGTTCTCGTATCCAATCAAACTCCAGCTTGCTGTTACCAGGAAGCAGAAGACGCTGTAGAGCGCCTAATCTGTCCGTCGAAGTAGTTATTGTTACTGCTTGGGAATTACGTTTTTACGGAAGACAGCTGCGTGTCGAACATCATAAGTGACATGTTTCACTCCTTAAGCAACTATCGGGCTCAGCACAGCGGAGCTAGCAGCTAACGTTAACTTACCCTCACGACGGTGGAAGTTACCGCTAGCTAATGTAGCCTAGGGAGGCTATATAGCTTGGTTTAACCTGTTAACTTGCTAGAACGTCGGTCGTAAAATCTTAGTTTACCCACATTTCTAAATGAATGTTCTTTCACACGACTAAAGTATACTAAAACGTTGCTTAACAAAAATGGCCAGCACCGTCTTACAAGTCGGTACGGGCGTTTTCGTCATTGCGGTCGTTTGGATTGCGGCTCTTGTGTTTGGGATGCTGCTGTTGAGAGCATCTGGATCTGCAAAGTGAGTGACAACAGAGACACCTACACACACTCCCGCTAAGAGAATAGCTGCATAAGTTGATCAAGCATCGCCCAGATGAGAGACACATTATCTCATATGTGAATACCATAGCCGACAATTTAATGCTGGTTTGCACACAGCACACATATTCTAATCTGGAGCACTCAAACTGTGGCATTAGTAAGTTTTTTTTTTTTTTTGTAAATTCGGCAAATGTTTGACTGACCAGGCAGTCCTTTATTTCAATAAGATGCCAACATATTAATAGTTCATATATCTGGCTGTTGAACACAGTGGCGTGTTTAAGGGATTTTAAAAACGTAGGAATGTCAAGAAACCCAAAACTGAAATATAGTATGGAATTAAGTTTGTAGAAGTTATGAGTCAATTATTGATTAAACATTTTTTAACTCTTATCCTGGATCCTAGACATAAAGCCACCTGAAGGCCACCTAAATATGTTGTCTACCGGGAGAGATCAGTATTTATTGACATTATTGACCCCTAAATGCTGTAATACATTTAATTATAACCGCATGCTGCTTTTTGATTGATTGCTGTGACCCTGCACTTCTCAGTCCCTGCTGATTGATATTTGCGCAGTTACATCACATCAGACCCTAATACCACTAAAATCACTAAATGTTTTCTTATGTGTAGAATGCACTGTAACACCAATACTATGCACTTGTGTAAGGTGCAGTTCCAGAAAAGTTTAAATTCTGTGAAACATGGTGCTATATTATTGATTGGAAAGTTAACAACTTAAAGAATAAAGAATGCTATTGCATTGATTGATATTCTACTAACATTATCCTCAGGTAACCCTAATGTTTACTGCAATTTTGAGAACATCACCAGTGGGACTCCTTATGTTATCCTCTTTGTATTCACTGTGGTATGTGTGCCTGTGTGCACGTGCACGTGTGTGTGTTGCCAGGTTAGGAGTTATCCCCATTTTCCTCCTGGCCCTCACCATCACTTTGGTGCTGGTGTTTTTCCCTCGTGGCCCAGAGACAGCTCCACCTTTCAAAGAGATAGAGGTGAGCCCCATGTACTGATCTCACACACCGTTACACACTCTCAAAAACTCAGATACTCACATCCCTGTGTCAGTTTAATCTGCAGCAGCATCTGGTTTGTGTTGTCAGCTAAGTGAGCTTATATTCACTGTACTTTATATATTATATCAAACCGTTACTTGCTTTAAAAACATTGATATGTGCGGTATTGTCGTCTGTTATTGTGCCTCTTGCATATTGACAACATAGTGTACATTAGTTGGGGAAAAAAGAGGCTTGGGATGTTTTCAGTTTTGTTGTGAGGATATTTTGCTTACCACCAAATGTTTTGGGTACTGACACCACTGACTGAAAATGAGTATTTTGAGCCCACTAACAAACAGCTTACCTTAGCTGAATGGCCATGTCTTACACACTTGTGCTCCCAAAAATTAAATGTATGTGCATATAGAGCCTTGATGCATTATGAAAAATTTAAGGACAGTGCGTGAAATAAATGATGTCATGCTTATTTCATGCTTATCAGGTACTGCAATAGAATAAATGTGTCACAGATATGTGGTCTGAACATCTCAAAGGGCAATTCTTATTTTGGATGTGTATGCGTGTGTGTGTGCCAAACCCCAAAAGGCAATGCTCAAATAGTGTGTAGTTGAAACTAAGAGCACAATTATTTTCCTTTATTTAAACTGATTGAGGATATAGCCTCTTTTTAAATTTGAGGTAGGTGAATGTAAACAACATGTTCCAAATATAACCTTACTGCTGATATAAGTCAGTGTCTGTAATACTATATACCTGTGAATAGCATGTGTCATTGTGTGTGCACTTCTGTGTATGTGCTTGTCGTAAAGGCCTGTTCTGCTTTATCTTAGTCCAACAGCAACACAGAACAAACACTCCCCCATGTTGCCTCCGGGTTGTGCCAATAAGCCAGCCAGATCTGCCAAGCAAGCTGCCACACCATAGAAATAGCAGAGCAGAGCCTCGTCCTGGCCAGCTCATATTTTATAGCCTTTGTGCAAAGGCAGATACCAGACCAGCAACAGAGGGAGGCAGCAAAATGTGATTTACTAGATTTCTATACACGGCTTACTGGTAAAATCAACCCATGGCTACTTTAAAATTAATTTCATTGTTTAAAGAGGTCACATATAAATCACTTGTAATAATGAAACCTTATAATGCCACCAAAAGACGTCATCATCTATTGGTTTGCTTTGTGTACAGTTCTCAACATTTATTAATTATCAATGGGCTCGATATTTCTTTAAATTGAGAGAGTGTATAATAAAATATTTAATTTGAAGAAGACGTCACATGATTGCATAATGTAGCCTAAAAATTATAAGGCGTCTTTTCACAGTGTTGTTTATTCCATGAATTGAATATATTAGTCTTTTGCTTATTTTAAAGGGTATTTTTCAGAATAGAATAGAATTGTATTGTCCACAGAGGTGGAAAATTGTCTTTGGCCGTGTCTAGCATTTCATTAAAACCTCAAAACACACACACTCCAAGTAATAAAATGCAATACACAATTCAAAAACACCTTTAAAACATTAAATTAATTCTAAGAATTGAGCAGCCATGAGATAACTGACTCGCCAGAGGCATCTTGAGAGAATCTGGAAAATAGAGAATGCTCCTCTATGACTTATCTTTAATATTTTAAACTGAAACAAATTAGTGTTGTTAGGCAGTTTTCATACAGGACTTGAAAAATTTAAAACATAAGTATTAAAACCCATAACCTATATGATCGTAAACAGTATTTAAGCAATGGTTCATATCATGTTTTGGTGTAGAATAATTTTCAGTGAATACACACAAAAATCATACTTGCAAGAAGAGAGATAATGTGCATGAGTGTGTATGTGTGTAGACTGTGTAAGAAATGTCTAACCTCTTGCTGTTAAACAAAAGTAAAATCATAGTGCCAACTAGGCCAATCCCAGACAAGGGGTGGGGGTGGTTTATTCTCCCCCTCTCCCACCCACCCCTCGCCTTCTCCTGCCCGTGCGCTCAATGGCACATTAATAAAACATGGCTCACACTTTGGGGTCCTGCTTGCTGTTTAATTGGCAAATTAAAAAGTGAGATGTGTTAAATGCGTCCATAAGAGATGGTATGCATCATCCCCACCTCTCCTAGACACTAGCAGATTTATCCTCATGCACAAACCTACTCTCATTCCCCAACAGTCCCTGTAATTTCTCTCTTTAGTCAGCAGCAGGGCTGATGCTCTTCTGGTATTATCTGGCTTAAGGGTGTTTTCTCAGTTTGTATTTGTGTACTCATGGCCAGCTCATGATCTTAATATTAACAGAGACCCAGAGCTATCAGCAAAGTTTTGATTAAATCAATCTATGATAACTCTCCTAACTTAAGCAACACCAACACCAATCTAGAAGATCTATTTTTCCCGCACCTTGTTTGCTTTAGATTCGTTAATCAACATATTACTCAGGCGAGCTGCAGTGTTGTGTGGTTTGTGTCCCCACTGATTATCCATCTAGACAAAGAACAGCAGCATTGAAAAATAACCAGCACCTCAGAATCAGCATTTAGTTTTCAGCCTTGGTGAGAGAACAGTGGAACAACAATCATGCTATGTGTTCAAATACACTTCTCCACAAGTTATTTCCTGAACATACAGGTTTCAGAGACTGTGACTGATTGTGATCATGGCATGGCTTCATTAGGAGATACATTGATACATAAAGTTTGAAAGTCAAATGTGTTTATTAAGTAGTCACCAATCAAAGATCCTGCATATCAAATTCTCATAGCACCTCCAACAATACACTGGTATTGGTAGAGATGCACTGCTTCCACTCTTGGGAATTGGCTGGAATGGTTTTCTGTGTGTGAGATAACGAGAGGCTGTACCTACTCATTACTTCTTAACTCTAAGTGGAGACATTAATACACTGACTATTAAAAGGAGTTTGCAGATTTGAATTACATTCTCAAGGGTTATAAATTACAATTTTGCGTCAACAAGGACTGAGACATTATTTAATGTGGATCAGTCACGTCTGGCTGATCTGTTAAATAAGTTGAGTATCGCTGCACATCTAGTACATTGAATCAGTCTGTCATTACTTATTAAAAATGTTAATTTCGCTCAGATACTAAACTACTAGTGAAAAGTAAACTATAATCTTGAATGCAAATTGAAGTGAGAGTTACTAAAAAGGACAGTAGGGAATTTGCCATTTGGGACCCAAAGTGTACCATTCATAGTATGTTGGAGTTGACTTTGATGTCTCTTTCACTTTCACTCAGATGAAACAGTCAGAACTGTGGGTCTGCTGAATGCAGCGCAGAGTCAGGCAATTTATCCTTCAGGATTATCTCAAATTAAATCTAACCGTGCGTCCTAGTAGCCAAATATGCACTCTTCTCTCAAAGCCCACAGTTAACAGCAGTTACTAGTTTGTCACAAAAAGAAGCCAGGTAAAATGTAACCTAAGCAAACTTGTCTATTAATGGCCAAATATGTCCTAGCACTGGTGCTGCAGGTAGGCGTCAGTCAGTTTACAGCAGTATGAGTGGGCCAGGTGACTGCTTAACTGCTTCCTGCCTTGGACACTGTTTTCTAAATATTGAAGCTCCCAGTGTGGACTCTCACATCACTTCAACCTCTGGTGACCCTTAGTTACTTTACATTGTCAGCTGTTAGGAATGTAAAAAAATCATTTAAATATCATTTTAATTCAAAATTACACGCCAACAAGTTTATGTAGATGTTCTTATGTATGTGTGCATGCATGTGTCTGTTTGCCTGTCTGTCTGTATGCAGAGAGTCAATTCAGGGCCTCACATAATCACTATGCTACTATACAAGGCCTTTGTGAAAGCCCTCTCCTGACATCTGGTGGCTAATAGAAGAAATACTGAATTTATGAAACCCATGCTTTTCCCATGTACTAAATACAATTTACTAAGTAAAAAATGATGTGCTGTGTAATTATTAAGACCTCTTAAAAGACAGTTGATTCACTCTTTCTCTCTACAGATAGTGGACACTTTGTTCATCGGCCGTTATGTACTGCTGGCGGTGGTGAGTGCAGTCTTTCTGGTGGCGTCCTTCATGCTGCTCCCCTTTCACTTCCTGGAGCCAGTCTATGCCAAGGCCTTAAGAACACACTAGAGCTGCCAGGGTCAGAGCTGGCACTGGGATCACATTGCTGATGTATACTGCTCAAGACAAGCAGTGCTGACGAGAGGCACCCTCCCCCCGTCATGTGGACACAGACTACAGAATCCATCCCAAACAGAAACAGCAGGAGAAGTGTTTTCTTCATGGCCAACTGTTTACATGTTGTTGACTGATTATGTACAGCCAACAGAAACGATATCCAATAGTACCCAGGTGGTTTATTTGTATTTTGTATCATTTAATATGTGAAGTTAATAAATTATTTCTTCTTTGATATGTGTAAAGCACTGTAGTAATTTCTAGCCCTAACAGCACTGAAACAATTCCACCACCTTTTATAATGAAATCAAATATTTACATTGCCACACTGATTTGTGTGTGTGTTATAATCCAAGCTCGTCAGTTCTTTGTTTTGGTAGCCAGTCCAGCCACGCGTGCATGTTAGTGAATGTGTGTCTCTCCCTGTGAAACTGTTGGTCCGCCCCACTTTTATAAAGAGGGTCAAACTCAGCTGAACTCTTTCCCTCTTCCTCTCTACAAGTGGAGGTCAGCACCTCTGCTGTAAAATAAATTCACTTTGTTATCCAAAAAGTTAAAAAAAAAAAAAAAAACAGAAAAACTCTTGACCTCGTCTCCCACCAGGAAATGGCTCTAGATCAAAACAGAATTTGGTATGACTCCAGGTGTTTATTACACCAGAAGCTCTTCCTGGTTCTCTCCTCCAGAGCTTTCCAGCACTCTGCAACTTTTTGTTTCTGTCTAGTTTGAATGAAGTGTTCAGCAGTGATGTACAAGGTAAAATGACTGATTTTGTAAATTAAGTCTGGTGGCTTTGAGGAGAGTGATTTTTACAGTCTCTAGTTAGATGTGAGGTGTGGCCGATGTGGCCTTTAGTGGTTTGAGATGCTGGTGCTCTAATGCGACATCTAGTGGCAGTGACTGTCATAGATACAACCTTAAAGAAAACTCTGATACAATACATCATAACATTTATGTTTATTATTGTACGCTGCCACTGTCCATTATACTTACTGTAATTAAATTAAATTAAAGATGTGCAACCCAATTTAGTTGACAATTAGATTTTACTGGTTTTCCAGATTACTCTCATCACATGCACAAGTACAAGTAGACTCAACCAGACAGAAAACAAGGACTAGCTGTTTTCCTTTGTGTTCAGTCTTCATGCTAAGGTATGTAGGCTGGCTGCTGGCTGTAGCTTCATATTTATCATACAGATACAGGAGTGCTATCAATTGTCTTGTTAAGCTCTCAGCAAGAAAGCAATGAAGTGATTTTTTTAAGGGAACAAGCTGCTGGTTCAACTAACTAATAAGCTATTTAGAAGGTATACATGCATCGCTGTGTTTTGCTTTTGTGCATTGCTATTTTACACTTTGGTTACACATTTTGCCAACCACTGAATCATATCCTGTTGTCAGTACTTTGACAAACACAAGCGCAACATTCACATGGTTATGATGCTGATTCCATGGGGTATAAATAAGTGAATGATTCCATAGAGAGTAATGAGCTTTTGCAGTCTAGAGCCTCAATTATAAACACTTGCCCCCCTCCCACCTCCATTTTAAAAGTGTGAAGCCCGAGGAGACGTGGAGTGGAATTCCAACCAGGATGATGAAAGAGAATCTAATGAATCAAAACCAATCCTATTAGTTCCGGCCCACATCTCCATACTGTGGTTCTTTTTCTGCACAACAATCCACCGCATGATTTCACACAAGCTGGGAAACTGGGGGATTTCAGCAGGGTGGGATAGGGGATCTAAAACCTTTCAACCTGGAGGGACTTGTTGCCTGTAATTGACCGCATGATTAGCACAAAACATGATCTTAGCCCCCGCAGAAAGTGGCACTGAGAAACGAGCTGGTTTAAGTGCACTGAAACTGAAGGAGAGGTTTCAGATGACAGTCCCTGTAACTTCAACAGAAAGTTCCTAGTTTTATCATTTTAACTTGTCAACAAAATGGCCCTTTTTGAGCACACTCAGATGCAGTATTTCAAGGTCACGATATGAAAGATGTTTACACCAATTCCTCGCTGTCTTGAAGCCGACAAACTCAAGGCCTTTGCAATCCCTAAAGTGTGGCTCTAGAAGATCTGACAGTATTCCTTGGCTCGCTCTCTCATTCTCTTTCACTCTACCTCACCTTTCAAAATCTTTCTCTCTCCGTCCATCCCTTCCTCATTTTCATTTTTGCAACCAAACTCCATCGCTGGGAGTGGGAAAATGAGCAGAACAAAGCATGTGGGGGTTTGAGGATCATTTGGAACTCGGAGACAGAGTCTTTGTGGCGCAGCCAGCTGGACATATAAAGAGATGGGGGCGGGTGAGATAGAGAAAGGGGGAGCAATCCAAGGGCAAGGAGGTGTGAGCAGAAAGCTCAGGGTGCTTGGTTTTGAAACTGCAGAGGGGACGGGGTGTGCTCCTCGCTTGTAGATCCTGCATTCAGATGCACTCAAGCAGAACTTCTAGCTTGCCGTTCACATCCTCAGCCATCTTGCCCTCTGTGATACTGATACTGTCACCACCCCACCCAGCTCCCACAATACCAAAAATCCATTAGGGATTTTGGGCAAAGTTGATGCACTTATCCCAAAAAGAATGCGATTCAGTTCATGTTAAATCAAGCAGATGGCAATGTTTGCAATCCTCTTAGAAAGTTTGGTAAATAAAACTTGATGAGTCCTCCATGGGGTAAAACTGAAATCCTTATATAGGCTTGGATTAAATAAGGGTTCATTAGCAACAAGTGGGTGTTTGGCAACCTGAAGACATCAGAGTTCACTGCCTGGTTATTTCATTAAGCTGTGAAGAAGTTGGTGATAGAACATGGAAATGAACTGGAGTAACAATTCATGCAGTTTTGGCAAAGAAGAGTTTTTCCCTCAGTGCTGCCTGGTTGTTCTATTATGCACTTTTGTATATAGCCAAGTGAGTGAGATCCTGGTGTTGCCTTGGCCTTTTATATCTCTCTCAGGGAGGAATTACCTAAAGCTCTGCCTCTTGGGGAACGATGAAGGCCCAGATTAGAGGTCAGGTCGCTCACCAATAGCCCTCCACTGCTCGGACATGAAACCCCATCGTGGGCCGAAGCTCAGCCCTATGGGGGGTTCCATTTTGACAGTGTTGAAGACATGATTGAATATTGGCCAAGCTTAGAAAATGTTCACAATAGATGAACATGGGTGGCCACAGTGGTCCACAGAGCATGCTCAGTTGTTGCATAGCCTCCAACTGACCTGTGTGTTTTTGTGTTTTAGCTTTTGGATTGGCCTATATTTAGACACAGTTTGGCATAGAAGATAAGACTCACAGAAGTGAAGTGATTTAAAAATGTCCACTGATTTGATGCTTAAAAGTATTTGATAAATATGTTAATAGTTTTTGCATAAATATAAAAATATACTGGTTCTCACTTGATTTGTCCAACTCAGACTGTTGAATCCTCATTTTATATATCAGATAAACTTTAAAATGTATTTTTTAAACTCCACTAAAATTGTATTTTGTTTATTGTTACTTTACGGTGATGTCTGAGCTTCTCTCTGCAGAACAATGGACATTCAGGGTGTAACACTAGAAGAATGTTCATCTGCTGAATGAGGATTTTTTTTATATTATTATTCAGCTTAACACATATACATATAAGCAAGATTTTGAGACCTCACACCCGAAGGTAACTTACACAAATGTGATATGGAAACTTGACTTCACTACACAGACTTTAAGAATGGATTGTTGAAGTCCCGCAGTTAAACTTTTTAAATAAAACATATGACACAAACATGTAAAACAAAAATCTTTTAAAATTTGAAATGAAAGAATCCCATCATCATATTTGTTTATCTCCGTGTGTCTTACACCAGCAGAGTGCAGCTCGATTGACTAACATGGGCACAGAAATGAAAATGTTTTTCTATTTTTTCTGTTTCGCCTGTTAAAGTTAGATACGTAGGAATAAATACCTATATTGATCTCTTTCTCTGGAACTTGGCAAGCATTAAATAATCATGAGCAGAACATGCATTTTGCAAGTTATTATTTCAGCTGGGAAAATAAACAGGGTGACAATATGCATTGATTGCTGTTGCTTATAAAGGTGTTCTGTAAATTGCAATTGCATTTCTGGGTATAATTTAGGTTTGATGATAAAGGCTCTGAGAATCTGGAAATATTTCCTGGGTTTGAACATTGTTGGCAACATTTGGGATAATGTAAGTACACAACTCAAAAAATTTGTAACACAAGAATTACTTGTGGAATTCTCTATTTTTAGATAGTTGCTTTTCATCAAAATATTGAAAAAAATCACTGTGTTAATTAGAATAAAAACTACAGTGGTATAAGGAAGGCCATTCATAGTGATAACAACAATAACAACAACAAACTTAATATAAAAGTCTGATTACATGAACACAACCAAATGATCCACGCTTCAGTTGTAATGAGGTGTCATGTCTTCTGTCTGTAATATAAAACAGACTTAATTGGGAACGCAGGAAATGATGTGACACAGAAAAATGGCCAAAGCCTCAAACTATTGACAGTTCTTTGTACGGAACCCCATTTGTTTTTGTTTACAGGCAGATAAGACGCAGACCAAATCAGATGTGCAATCTCTGTGCACTCTGGGAGTCCACTCAAACCAGACAAACTGACTGTGTTTGAAATTAAAGCAGAACATTCTGACAAGGTTGACTTGGTACTTTTGTTTGCTTATTATAGGCGAGCCAAGATGATGTATGAGACTCATACTGTGCAGACAGGCAGCTACAAATTTGCTTGGCTAGTTGACTGGTGGGAGGTTCAGTAGTGAGTTGGGGGGGGTGAGTTGTCACATTAAAGCAACTCAGTGAAAGAAAGAGAAGCCTTTGTACTCATTTCGTCTTTTTTGAAGCTGTTGTTTGTCAAAGAAAAAAACATTCTTCTGGTCCGATAATTTACATCAGAGCAAGTGAACTCAAAATGAAAATTGTGCTTTGTGAAGCAGTAAAAAATATTTCTTTTTTTGACTAACTTCATAACTCAGTTCACCTTTTATACGTAAAATTTGATAATTGTAGATGAGATACTAAACATTCAGAATGATCACAGCAGAGATTTAATTCTTCAGTTTATGTGATGCGCCACATAATCAAAAACTGTTCTGCTGCATTTGATCAGTCACATGGTAGACGTTTGATTAATGGAACTGATCTGACTTGGGAAAACAGGCCTCTCTGTGTTACCTCCCCCTTATTTCAACCTCCTCTCGCCTCCCTCCTCTCCTACACTGAGCCTTGTTTTCTGCCCTCCCTTATCCCATGCAAAATGAATGGCACAGATGTTGTTGGACAAGACAGTACCCCTTGGTCCCCTTCCCCTCACTATTCGCTCAGCATGAGGTCTGAAACTTGTTTTTTGATCATTGTTTCCCCCCAGCTTCTCCCTCCTTGGGGGAAAAAAAGGACCCAAAGAGGAGGGAGATGGGGAGACCAAGAGCTGCCAAATCAAAGAGGGAGGGAAGAAGAGCACACAGCCATGTTTAAGGAATATGAAGAAAACATACTGTTTAACTATTTCCAAATACCAAGGGGTGTGTAGGACAGGTCACATGTTGAATGTCAGTGGAGTGCCACACTAGAGAATTTGCTGAGAGTATGGATGGTACAGTGGAGCTGCAGTAGGGGTTCGAGTCTTGCATCCAGGAAGTGTTGACTGAAGATGCGGGTCAGTGCATGGCTTCTCTGGGTGTCCTGGTTCTACACCTGGGCCGAGTACTCACAGAGGTGCAAGTGCCAAGACATCTGTCCCACAGAACCAGGACCGAACAAAGGATCAAAGAGCCGGGTCAAGGAACGAGTTCGTCACAGTGTTGGACACCAGCACACAGCACACAGGCCACACCGCAGAAAAGGTGAGCCCTCAACTCTCACAACTTTTAAGACTGGAGGCACGCAACACAGACATGCTGCAGCTTGCTGCACGTGAACTGATGCTTTATTATGCATGGTCCGTGCATGTAGTTCTAAGAGTAGCTAACAATGCAATAATATGTAATGCATCTCACATAGAATAATCAGCTGCTAAACTGACTAATCTGACCATGTAAGAAATTATTCTAAATTATAAATAATTCAGAATAAAATGACACAGGTCTTAATCCCTCTGTTTTGTTGACATTAACTTAACTTGGCGTCCAACAGACCCCACAGCCATATATGTAAAAGTAATAATAATTACTATTTAAATAAATTCATACTTACATATATAACATTGTTTCCCTTTAGAATATTCTGTATATTTTTTTCTCTTTGACTTTATTAAAACTAAAGGTGTAGAAGAGTAGTGAGCATATTGTATTACACACACAAAAAAACTATTTGTTTTGTGCATTATATGGACCATGCATGATCAAAATATATGTTCCTTTTGTTTATCAAAGTTAATCATAGACTGAATTGCATAGTATGTGGAATATATTTTCAGTAAATATGTCACTTGTTGTTGAATGTGTATGTGTCTAGTATCAGCAAAAGGGAAGTAAGAGAATACCTAAGATCCAGAATGCTCTAGCTTTAATTATCACAATGTGTAAAACACATATTTGGTGTCATCCTTACTTTATAATTATTTCAATGAATTTGAGTCAATACGACATAGAAGAAGAATATCTGCAATGTCTGACAGAATGCATTTTTTGTTTAATCTATCTTAAAGCGGTCATTCATGTTGACAGTGATTGTCAATTCCTTTACAAAACATTCTTGAATTACACTCAGAATTTACTCTGAAGTCACTTTTTATCACATTCCTCACTATAGCTGACACATTCTTTCTTTTTCTTATTCAATCCCGCCCTCTATGCCGGTTCTAATACTTCTCCTGACCTTTGGTCTACAGCCTGAATGAGGTTCCTTCCCTCGGCACATCTCAGCCCAGCACCATTCCCATGGGTTGTGTTTAGCTGGGACTCATCCTTCATCCTCTCTAAACCTTTTGTTGCAGACTGAAAGCTGGCCGATGCTGGGGCCATCAAGCCCAAGTTGTTGGATCAATATAAACATCCATCACTTAGCCCTGGGCCTTTCTGAGGCTCACAATGAACAGCTCACTAAACAATACTTTATTTATGTGAGCCATTGGAAGGAATGAACTAGTGCTACTTCACTCATTTCTGGGCCGCCCTTCCTTTGCAGTGATGGAACTTGAAAGTAACTCTGCATTGCATTACTTTTTATACTTTTTCCATTGCAGCATGCTAAATAGAGTGAATCTTATGACCTGTGTATGGTCTGGTATATTTTATAATTATGCAGTTAGTTTACAAGAAATCAACATACTTTTCCATTTTTTTAACAGAAGATTATACAGTGAACGCACTGCCAGACTTTGTGCTTATTTATGGTTTCCATCATTTTCCAAGAATTGCACCACCACAATCTGCAATCAATTTGAATTTCTTGCATCTTTAAGTAGCACCTCAAATTCCTTTGTGCATTGCATTTTGGGACAATGGCGTCGATCAGCAGCAGTATATTTTGGTCTGCCTACTGGCTTTTTTTTTTTGAATATACACAGAAAATTCAGCAAGAACACGCCACATTCCTACTACCTGCTTTGAGTTAGTCTGTAGTGTGGAAATGGGACAAGAAACAGGTCAAATTTTTTATCTACAAAGTTAAAGGGAATTTCTTTCAAATTCAGTAAATTCAGATTTTTGATATAAGTAAAAAAAAAAAAAAGGCTTATCAACCCCCAATACAAACTGCTTACTTGAACTACTTCGTGTGCAGATACATAATTTCCTTCTATTGTTATTGAAACATGGGAGACGGAGCTTCCTGCCTTGCAGCAGTGTTGACAGAGCTGCTGCCACAAACTGTCAAAAATAAACAGTCCTCAGTTTTAGACAGCAAAAATTAATACATCACCAACAGCCATTTGTATTTTATTCTGTGGGAAACACAATAATTGGAGCTCTAACCAACCTGTCCTGTCAGGGTGGGATGTTCTCCTAATTCACCCAGCACAGTTTGATGGTGCATCTGCTATGGAAGCAGTGCAGTTTGGTAGATAGATACTGGTACGTTAAGCTAGAATAATGCCGGAAGCTGGAGGTACTATAAACAAATTAAAATCGGTGATGCAACGTGGCAAAGCACATCGTATACTATTCTAAACTCGAATGACTTCATTTATGTTATAGTTTATTATATATGGACTATGGGTAAAGTGCGTTACAATGGCATATACGCTTGTCAACCTTTAATTTGAAAACCCAGCTGACAGGAAGCTTGACATCAAAACGCTACCTTGACGTTTGTGTTTACAGCGATTGCGAAACCAAAGTTGGCGCTGATGCTCATGACCGGACGACAATTTTCCAAGTAAAGTTCGCACTTAAATAGTTAATTTTTTGTACTTTAAAAGAAAATAAATTAGAAATGACTTTTACATTCCGTTAAACGAGGCTTTAGTTAAAGGCATTTTTCCGCTGGTTGGGACTGTTGAGGTTCACTTCTCTGTTAAAGATGAGCAGCAGTGTTTTCATTAGCATCCTGTTGTCAGTATTTGGAGTCCACCTGTCAGGTAAGTTTCTGAATCATTCATGTCTTTACTAACACTGACACTTTTCCAAAACCTGTGAATATCACAAACAATTACAGATACAATCTTTCACTGCTTCTGCTGTGTTAGTGGTAGATCCCTGAATTATAGACAGCAGATATTAAACATCACTTATTCAGCATACTTCAGTCAGGTGTGTCATATGTAATAATACAGTGGCCCGTGACACATCTCTAATGCTGATGGTTCTTCTCCATATTATCTGCACTGGTGTTAAGCCTGAGAGATCCTGATGGGTCTTTAATTCAAACCATCAGGGTGATAGTTCACCCACAGCACCAGCTCATCCTCTGTTCATTTCATTTCATTTGTAAAAAAAAAAAAAAAAAAAATAAAAAAAAGAGAGAGAGAGAGAGAGAGAGAGATGTTGCAAATGAGACAAATTCATAAATCCAACATTAAATCCAGTGAAAGAAAGAGGAAGCAGTTGTTGTTGTTGTATGTTTGAACACAAAGGTTTGACACAGTATTTCCCCTGAATGTCCTGCTAAAATAATGTGACACTTCATTAAGCCTCACATAACAAGGCCTGCGACTAACAATGTCTTTTATTATTGATCAAATATTCAAACTTCAGAAAGAGTAAAATTTCAGCATTCTGCTTAAATAAATGTTGCCAGTGACTTTTCTGTTGTTCGTCTAATTGGTTAATGAACTAAACAACCAGTCGTTTTAGCTCTACCCACAAAAAGAGCTCTTAAGACCTCAGTGCCAATTTGTGTGTGTGTGTG
>JBBMOC010000016.1:2706747-2783427 GCA_037975185.1 Centropyge bicolor | reverse complement strand
GTCTGATGGTGTGTTGTTTGGTTGGAGCCTGCCTTGCTTTCCCACACATGTTTGAATACTTTATACAATACTACTCTAAGACACACTGAAGCGTCCTCATTGCAACCTTCCTCCTGAGAAAACAGCTTTACAGAATGCACAGAGCCCTATGAATACGTTGACCAGGATGTACTCATGTTTTTAGGTGCATCCTCTTTCTACTCAGTGACAATGAGGTTACACAGGCTATTGTTGGCTGTAATGTGAAGGTATTTCCGGCTATAGTGAATGAATGAACAGCTCAAGAAGTACAACCCTTTTGATTGTCCCTGCACATATAAGGCAGCCAAAGATATAAAACCAGATTAGGATTATATTCACTTTAGGTGTGGAAAAAAATGCTGAATTTCTCACACGATTCTCAATGTTTGCAGGTTTTGTTTTTTTCTTTTTCTCTAATTTTTGTCACCCTCTTTCATTTTTTAAGCATTCAGTGGTGCCTGGTTCTGCATTATACAGACAGCATACAACATGTAGTTTTTATGAACATTTCTTTCCTCGTGTATGAGACAGGAAGCAGCATCTGTGACAGTTCCCCCAAACCCTTTTGAAGCCTAGTGGCCTTTTTGACACGAAGAAGTTCATTTTTTTCTTTTTATTCGCGAAAAAAGACAATGGCAAAAAAATTTCACTGAGCGTCTTTGTTCTGTTGCGGATGTGCTGTTGATAGGGGAGTTCCAGTCTGTTTTTGTCAGGGTCGACGTTCCAGAGACCCCCGAGCTTCCTCTCCTGTCAGGAAGCTGATCACAGTCTCCCTGTTTCCTTCAGTGTGGTCATCCAACTCCACGGGAAGTTCAAACAATGGCATTCCACCGCTGCTGGATGCAAATAGACATTGTTTGTTGGTTGCAAGGCTTAAATGTGTTTGTTGTGGGTGTTCTGTTGCCAGTTGAAGGAGCTCAGAGGTGGTGATGCATAGTGTGAGGCACTGCCTTGGGTGTGGTTCTTCTAAGCAGAAAAAAATATATTTGGGTTCAACAGAAGAATTCAAATTTATACAGTATATGACCTAAACCACCTTATAGTATATTTGCTGAATTGGTAGCAGTTCTGATTCTGATGTTACTGCTGTAGTTCTTTGAAATAATAAATGGACAATAGTTTCAAATAATAAACATGATCGACATGATCTCATTGAGCGTATTGGGCTCATGTGATCAATCCACAATAAATACAGTTTCTTCATCATGGTCATCATAAAATTCTTATGTAAATTACAGTCATTCGGGACAGAATTGACCTAAAATCAGTATCAGGAGAGAAGTTGGATCTGTGCATCCCCACTAAACCTATGGGCTTAGTGCAGTCACAATATTTCTCTGATCATAAAATAATAATACAGCTTCACTCATTGAAATACTTTGAAATTCAAAAATTCAACCTTAGAGTGTTGTTGGAGGACATAAAACCTTTTTTTGTTGTAACATTTTTCAATATGTGAAGTGTGCAGAAATTACCAAAAATAGTCTCTTGCCCAATAAAGGGTTAATGTGATTAAACTGCAACATGCTGTGTCTCACTGCTCTGCTACTAAATATACACTTGGATGGTCTTTACATTTTGTACAAATCTCTGTATTCTCCTAAGGCTTCAGAGTTCGTGCAGAGGAGACGCCGCCTCGCATCATCCACCACCCCTCTGACGTGGTGGTGAAGGCTGGGAGTCCTGCCAGGCTCTCCTGCCGGGCGGATGGCAGCCCTAAGCTGAGCATCGAGTGGCTGCGAAATGGCCAGCCTCTGGAGATTGGGCCGTTGCAGCCTATAGTTTTGTCAGAGGGAAGCCTCTTCTTCCTGAGCGTAAATGGGGGCAAGCGAGGTCAGTCACACGAGGGGGTCTACACCTGTGTGGCCAGCAACAGTGCAGGCAAGGCCATCAGCCGTAATGCATCACTGTATATTGCAGGTAAGACTGAGGGATCCTGCTGCAGAGTGTTTTACATTACATACATGCCGCCAATATGAGAATCCAGTAATCTGTGATTTGTCTAATGTTAAAGGCTAATATTAGAAACAATAAAGTAATAATAACAAGGTGAACTATGTTTGATCTAGCTAGTTACCAAGTATTTTGGTGTCGTGCACATAAAAGCCCATATGGACGTCTTTCACCACTGTAACAGTATTGCATTATATTGCAAACAAATTTGGCTCCTGCAACAAACTCTGCATATAAAATCTGACACAAAAAGGTTCTTGCACTAAACCAAAACCACAACGATTATGTGTAATCTCACCAAATCACACAAGCCTTTTCTTGAGAACATATTTGTTGACTTCACGTTAAATTATACTTCGTATAAGGCTCTATGCTGTAGCTCTGTTTCATGAGACCATGTCTCCTAAAACACAAGGAGCAACCAGCACTGGGTGTCATGAAGATTAGACAATAAAGTAGTTTTACTATTTACTATCATTACTTTAATTTCCAGCCTAAAAGATTCACTGTGAAAAGCGAAATCATTGACATTAATAGAAAACTGTCTGTAATGATGAAGTTTCTTCTTGCACACCAAATTAGAAACCATCATGTTCTAAATCATCAACAGTGGGTGCTCAATGAATAGATTTAATGGCAGTATAACATTTTGTGCTACTGTCTTATCGACTGGTGAAGTTAATGATTTGTGTTCAAGTCTTTTTTTCTATAATTCTTGCTCTAATAACTGAAGTAAGTCAACAATTTCACTTTTACCAGTAAATGTGAGCAGGTAGACAAATATAATAAATAGATATAAACTGTGTTTTTTCATC
The DNA here is from genome assembly GCA_037975185.1 of Centropyge bicolor. Classification (NCBI taxonomy): domain Eukaryota; kingdom Metazoa; phylum Chordata; class Actinopteri; family Pomacanthidae; genus Centropyge; species Centropyge bicolor. The sequence continues at coordinate 2,780,638 of JBBMOC010000016.1, read as the reverse complement.
CAACTGGTTCTTCCAAACCTTACAAACACTCACACACATGAAAATTTAATCCCTGAGTGCCTTTAGAGGTGAGGGATGAGGGGATAAAAGCGCAACCCCCGCACACACCCACATGTCGAGGGGCAGATGAAGCTGTCTGTGGTGACAGACACAGAAGGGGTACGGGGTCCAATGTCAATGTTTGCTGGACAGGAGGGGGTCAAACAGTGGTGTTAATTGACCTCCGACCCTCACTGTTTACTTATCTGGATCTCAGTGAGGCAGTCGACGTGCAGCAGCTGCTCGTCTTGGAGTCCTTACAGGCTGCTGACAGCTGCACTGGACAAAAAGGCAATGTAGGAAAGTTAAAATGAACTTTTGTTAAGAGACAGTAACAATGGAAAAAGAGTTTCTGTTGCTGAGCATAGATGTAAACATTTAACAACTTGACCAGACAGAGCAGCACAGGACAGCAGGCAGTTCTTAATCCAGGTTTTTGCAGGTGTCTGAACACTGACATGTCTCTTGTATTTCGCTGGTTTCACGTCCTCATTGGAAGTTCCACAAACGCCAGTGCTGGATGATTTATAGTACATAAATATCATAAAGTATAGTTATTGCACTGAATAAGAAAATGTTTCATGTTTCTTATATTGTTGTTAAATTATATGTGCTATGCATGAACAAATATATACATTCCTTTTTTTGTGTGAAAAATGTCAGTGACAAAAAAAATATGTTCTCTTACGTAGTTACTGATGTTACTTATGTTTGGAATGAGTTATGGTTTTCACTTCCTGTTGGATCTCTGATGAAAAAAACTGTTATAAAACTCCAATAAGAGAAATCCTAATAGGCATAGCTGGGACTTGCGAGCGGTCGTGCTGCACAAAAAGTCCCGTCTCCATGACAACAGACGCAACCCATGCATGTTTCCCGCTTGTCTATGAAGGAAAGACAAAAGGGTGTCTGTAGCTGAATATGTGTTAATGTGACATTTTTATATATTCTGTTCATTACTTTTGTGCCCACCTGGGAGGCAGCCACCTAATTTGAGCAAATTTCTCCTGACAGTTTAGAGTACTGTATTCATGGCTGTTGATGGGAGAGGACTATCTAATTTATTTAACATTCAGTTCTCACATGTGAAGACTGTGTGGACTAATTGAATATAACCCTGACTCTGCTGTGGTAGTGCTGCAGGAAGAGTTCAGCGTGCAGCCCAGTGATGTGGAGGTGGCAGAGGGGGAAGTGGCTGTTTTAAATTGTGGCCCCCCAATGGGACACCCTGAACCGAATGTCGTCTGGAAGAGGAACGGCTTGCCCATCAACAGGACTGACCACCACTACACAGTAAGCCTCCTGCCTCATCATGACCTTGATAGCAGTTTGACCTGTTGAACTCACGTCTGAATAAGTGCCCAAGACGCTTTTTACTAAAATGACAATCTTAATAACTCAGATCTAGTAACGTTACAATGAACATTCTGTTTACATTGTTAATAGTACTGCACTGCATTTAATTCTTAAATATCACCACTTATGGACTCAGGTGGACATAATTAGTTTAATAAGGCAGAAAACACTTTGAGTGAGCCACAGTAAAATTGTTGAAAATATTCCCCTCATGACATATCAGTACCTCACAGGATTTTTCTTTGTGACCCTCACTGTGTGGGGCAAAAGTGAGGAAAATAAACAACTTGACCACCACAATAATAAACAGAGCAGACATACACTGAGCAACACATTTCTTGATCCATCAGTAATGGAGATAGAACTGTGTGCACCAGGTGCCAAATATCACCCAAGTTCAGTGTCTCTTTTTTGTGAACGTCTTGTCATATCAGAATAAAGTCATAAATGAAAGCTAGATAAATTGGATTTTAGTGTCTGCATGTTACATTTGATATAGTTTTGAACTAGAAAGTGTACCCAGTTTAGTGGCTTTTTGATCCAATAAAGACATACAAATTCAGCAGAAGAGCACAAGCATGTGGGATGACTAATATGACATCATCGAGATTCTTTAAAATCCACCACAGAGCTATTCAATATTTTAGGTGTCAGAAGAAAAACTTTTTATATATAAATGAGATATACCCAAGTTCATATTTAGCAGCACAGGATATGTATGGGACCTACTCAGAAATCTCATCTCACACAGAGTGGTTAAAGACATACAGTACATACATCACTTTTGAAGTGTAGGTTTCTGATGTGCTCTTGTGTTTTCTCCCTCCTCTCTGCACTGTGCTTGTGCTGTAGGAGCTGAGCGGGAAGCTTATCATAGCTCCTGCAGAGAAGAAATACTCTGGAGTTTATGTGTGTGTGGCCAGCAACACTGTGGGAGTGAGAGAGAGCAGGGCAGCTCGGGTCTCTGTGCTGGGTGAGACGACATTCCCATAACTGCTTAGTACTGCTTTAGCAAGATCAGTTTTGAATTTAGCTCCATGTTCTGAATGCAACTTTAGACTTTTCTCTACCCCAACAAGAAGAGGATCCCCCTCTACAAACAATACTACACCCAAGAACCTCACAGTACAATACAGTACTGAGTTCCTATTCTCTTCTGCTGCAGCCAAACCTGCATTGGTGCTGAAGCCAGAAAATGTGTCTGTGAGAGTGGGGGAGTCTGCCCAGTTCTACTGTCAAGCTAAAGGTGATCCCCCACCTGCTGTGGTCTGGAGCAGGGAGCAGGGGCCTCTGCCCAATGGCAGGTACTTTATTATGGCAAGACACAGAAATACAGATGCATCAAATATATATTTGCATTTAGATTATTGTAATATTCAGAAAACAGCAAATATTTGTTTCACAGTGTTGCTACCCAAATAGTTTTCCTTTTCCTGTAAGAAGTTCAAATTAAAACTTAAAAGATTACCAATTCACCCGTAGCTGAAAGCTGTTTAACTAACTGTTCAAACATTAAGGTTAAACATATACTTCGAAGTGGCCCAGATAATCATCCCATTTCATATTGCTGTGCACACATTTACGGTTTTACTTTAGCTTGGTAGGTGCCAGTAAGCTTCATCAGGGCTTACTTCCTCTCTGACACTGGAAATTACTGTCATTGTAAAAGAGATTAAAAGGCCAGTTTATGTGAACTAACTGCTGTATATATATATATATGTATAGGTATCTTGTAAACCCAGACCAGACTCTCCAGATCCATTATGTGACAGCCCAGGATGCTGGGAAGTACACCTGCACTGCTGTCAATGATGCTGGTGTGGTCAGTGCCAGTGCACAGCTACGAGTTGAAGGTTAGTTTTTTACATATATATATGTATATATGGTGTTTGTATACCTTTCGAAAAACAAGTCTTTTGTAAAATAAATTCAAAATAGAAATAAATAAAACTCTTGTTTTCTCAGAGGCTGCCAGCACTAAACAGAAAGACCTCCACAAAGAGCTGTCAACACTGCGAGTTGCTTTGGAAAATGTTACTATCATGGCCCCTGGGTCTAACATATCCCAAGTACAATGGAAGGTACGAGGACCCTAATTCAGATAGTTTCAGAGAAAGCATAAATATTTCAGGTGTACGATCCATGTTGTCTTTTCTCTCTTACCAGCTCCAGTCGTTTCCAGCTCAGCCGCATTACCTCGATGGCTTCGAGGTGCTGTATCGCTCTCTGCTGCCTGCCAGCTCAGACTGGGCAGCAAAGAATGTGACACTGCCCAGCTTTGAGACTAACGTGGGCCCCTTAAAAAGAGGCTACAAATATGAGTTCAAAGTGCGTCCCTACGGCAGCAACTTGTATGGGAGGGAGAGCAACACCCGGCACCTCAGAGTCCCTGAGACAGGTGAGAAATGATTTCATGCAAGATTGTTTGTGACCTTTCTTTTGCTTTTTCATAATTACATATATTTTACTGAACTTGACTATAAATACAACCATGTTTAGAAGATAATTGAAAACTTGACCCTCTTCATATAGTGCCCAGTGCCTCTCCACGGACTGTGTCCATAGCAGTGAGCCATGAGCAGAATAACACCATCCATTTGAGCTGGGAGCCCCCTCCTCATGACACCCACAATGGTATCATACAGGGTTACCAGGTAATCACTGGAGGACACTTATGCTCCAATGTAGAATCTCCTCCTGTAGATACCTGTACTTTAGACCATGAATACAGAGAGCTGCAGTTCTTAAGCATTTGGTAAAAGAAGCATCAATCATCCGAGAACTAATATTATGCTGTTTTTCCAGGTGTGGTGTGTGGAGACTGAGGAGCAGCTGTACCAAAACTGGACAGTGGATAGTGGCCAACACAACCTTGATATTTCTGCTCTCAAACCAGGGAAGCAATATTGGATCACTGTAGCAGCTGTCAACGGAGCTGGAGTAGGAATCCTGAGTGACCCTCATGGATTTGTCATCAGTGAGCAAAATTTCAGCTGTTTATTTCTGGGACAGTGCACAGATAAAGCAGTCTGTTTTCAGTGTGTAATCTACTTGTATTAACGATGAAAAGTTATCATTACTATTTGGTGTCATGTGCTTTCTGTCTGCTTTTCAGACCCACAGTTAGATTTAGTTGCCCCCCCTGAGTCAGACAGCAAAAGAGGGGATCTGTCTCAGCTCCTGGCCCTGCTTCAGGACCCGGTGTTGATCGGCAGCGTTGGTGCCCTCCTGTGGTGTGGTTTGATGGTTGCAGCTGTCTGCATCTTCAGACGCCAAAGCAGGACAGGCCACCTGATACCAGGGCATAGCAGGGCTAAAGGTGTGTCTCCAGACAGGTTCATTGTTAACCATATTAAAAGGTTTTCAGCATCAAAAGGTTAAAAATGAATCTCAGTTACGCCTACAGGGCTTAAAGTCTGTGAATCTGTGGAAATTTTGTGTCATTTTGTTGATGTGTTTTTCTTAGGTTTGCATAGACTAGCCAGTGAAGATCTCATCATCAAACACAGGTAAAGTGGAGAGAATTGACAGATGTGAAATCTAATCTAATAAATCTAAGCTTATGATTTTCTATGTAAGTTTATGCAGCCTGATACATGATAAGATTCACTTAAATCAGTTTGATAAGTACAGCAGAAATAGTTATCTTTATAGTTTTAATTCACATTGAATGACTCTGCTCATAAGCATTTTCACTAGAGACAATACTAAAGCATAATGAAAACTCCTCAAGTACTTTTCCTGTCCTACAGGATGGCAGCTCCAGACTCCCCGTGGATCTCTGGAGGCTGGAGACCTGCCTTCAACCAGAAGTATCAGGACTTATGGGCACAAGGTCAGAAGCATCCAGGGATCAGGAGCACCAGTGAGTACCGATTGCAAGTTGGCACCAGTGAAGGCTGTAAAAATGGCAGATGGTAGATAAATTGTGAAAAGCTTAACTACACCTATTATTAAATCCATCTGCTGATTGACCTGCACTAGATTGTAAAAGACACTTTAGACTTGACTCCCTACCATATTTCAGCCTCTTATCTTTGACTTACTATGTATAGATAAGGACAGTAAATGTCTATTCATATTCAACTCTGTTTCATTAGGCCTCCCAGTCTCATCCAAGAAGGACCCCAACTGCCTGGATTCAGCTGTCCCCATTGTGACTGACAGCTGTGGCATCTATGGCACTTTTTACATGGACCTGATGGGCAATGGCCTAAAGACCTTCAACAGTCCTGGGCGATGCCCGAAAAGGCCTCATGATCTGCCCCATCAGCAAGGAGCTGAGACCATCCAGATATTCACTCAGCCTGTTGCAAAGACCTCAACCCTTGGTTATCAGGAGGCGCTACCATGGAAACAGGCCATACGCCCCCAGCCCAAGATGGGTGTGCTGAGGGAGTCCTGGGAAAAGAACCACAGCAAGCAGGGTGAATAGTGTTGGATAGTTGTTATGTTAATACCACTACTAGGGTTTTTTTCATTATTATTATTATTATTTCAACAGTCATCCATCTTCGTTTGTATCTGCACACCATATTAACTTCTGATACACCACTTCAGCTTAGTAACTTTATGTCAATGCAGACAGTAATACAGGTTTGATTAGAATATTTTACAATTCATCAACATAGATTTTTGGGTAATGCATCCTAGGCTAACTCATTCATTTCCCCCCCAGAGTTGCATGCAGTGAACAGCGTCCCCATAGTGCCAACCAGGAACCAGGCTTGTCCATCCAGCATCTACAAACAGAGACTCAGTCACATTCCATCAGGCCGGCACGGTATGGCAAAATCTCTATATTGTCTTCATTGAGAGTGAAAAGCAAAGAAATACAGATATGTGACACTTTTAGAATCCTTGTAAATAGTAATTGGTTATTGGTAATTATTAAGTGTATATCATTTTTCTGCTTGTCCTGTCTTTTTGTTCAGGCGGACACCCAGAGTGTAATAAAGTTACTGGCTGTCCTCGGCTGCTACATTACTCTGCATCGTTACACCTAGTGGACATGCTGCCCCCACCACCACCAATACCCATAGAGGACACCATGGACACACACAGTCTCACCTCAGATGAAGGGTAAGACACACCCACAGCTCAGACTGGGTGGCGAGGGCAGAAAAGAGGTATTATGAGCAGCCACATGTGCCGTCTTTCAGGTCCCATGAAGATCTAGTGTAATGGAAGAATACAAGCATCAGGGCAAATCAGATTTATCAGTGCTGAACTGATGATGTTTATGTTAAATACAGCCACACCTATTCACTTCTGCCGAGGTGGCCAAGTTGAACTTTTAGGACCTCCAATATGCTTGCTAGTTACAAGAATTCCATATGCTGTAGCAGACATGTCTATGCAATGTTTCAGTTATAACGAAGCTCTAGCATAACTTCAAGCTGGAAGGCAACAATTCTTTCTCAGTCACAGGCTATTTCTTATCATTTCTCCTGCACATGCTCATGTACATTTTTCCTGCTGTCAGTGTTTGGGACTGTCATTGGACATCAGCTGTCTCATCAGCTGATCTCTTCCCTCCAATAGTGTGGTGTTCCACCCACATCGCTTGCCAATCGTCTTTCTGCTCCCCCTTTAAAATGCGATCTTTCTCTGCCTCTAACTCTTTCATGCCATTGATTTGCACCCCCCTCCACCTCCCCATCACCACCTCGCCTTCACAGAATAATCAGTCACCCATCCGGTGTCTCAGTCTTCAGTCACCAACACCGGTGTCAGGACTCTGGGGGTTTATCCAGTGACAGCTCAGACAATAGCTCTTTTATTAATACGACTCCCCCCGGAATCCAAAACGCCAAGAACTCTAAATTTTCTGTCTTCATTTACTTGTCTCTCTCGGTTGAACTGTCCTTATATCCATTTCAATACAGCTGAGTTTAGCTCTAATACATTATAGACCTGTTTACGGCCACCTGTTTCCTTTGAGGTGAAAAGAAATAGAAAAAAAAACCTGAACAGGAGCTCCATAGGGTTAGGTATGAAATAAATCAAGCTGCAATGTTTTTAAAATGAGGCTTTCCCACAGTACATCCTCTCCTGTTGTCATCCTCTTAATGCTTGATTTGTCTGCAGTGACCTAAACTTCCTTCCTTTGAGCATGTTTCTGTCCTGTTGAAATGGCCACAAGGTAAAGATACATATCTGAGAGTAAAAAAAAACAGGATGCAAAGCTAATGTTTCCCGACACAGGAAAATGTAGAATTTCATAAGCAGACTGGAGATAGATGGCCTGAAAGCCTGTTGTTACTTAGTACCAACTGGGAAAACTGCTAAAGCCAGGAGTGTCAAGAACTCCAAGTAGACAAAGGCTGAAGAGCTTTTTGATTTGGAACAGGTTGAAATATTGCCATAATATTGTCAGCCATTATATTATTGCCATATTGTCCCTTTGTGTGCCTGAAGAATTGTAAAATGTAATCCATTCCAAGCAATAGATATTAACTCCAAGTTATTACTATTGACTGACTATTACTGACAGCTTCTCATAATTTAAGAGGAAGCTGGCCAAAAAAATAAAACATAAACAACAAGTCTTACATGTCTACGTCTTGTATTTCCCTCAGATCCAGTCGTTCCACAAAGCTAACAATGGACATGGGCTCTCTCCAGTCAGTGTGTGCTGCATCAGGCCACTGTGGGCAACCAGGGCCCACCAACAACAACAACAACAGCAGCCCCTCCTACAGCCACCTGTCTGCTACATCATATTATATGTCAATGGATGACGAGCAGGGCGGCACACTGACAGCAGAGGAAGCCACCCAGTATCTAGAGCTCAGTAATAAACCAGAGAGATGCAGGTAAAGACACAGAGGAGAGGTGTTCAATGCAACTTTTTTACTCACTTGCTACTATTTGTCTGGCTAAGATTCAATCACATTTCTGTAGAGATGATGTTTTATTTTAGAAAAAGTATCTGTAAATGTTATACAGCCATCTGCTGTTTCCCAGCTTAGTTTATGGCATCTGCAGTTCTCTGACCATGCCATCCCCCTCTGTCAGCAGTGTCCTGCCTGAGCAGCGTCCCTCCCTGCCCCACTCCTTCTCCCCCACCCTGGGGTACATCTGTGGGCCAGTCCGCTCCACTCAGCTTGAGGACGACCCTGCCACCGATGAGCCTGAGGCCCCGCCGATTGGCTTGCGACGCGCCCGCCTCCAGAGCACACCTTCCTCCTGCTACAGTGAATGGGACAGCTCACTGTGGAACACCTGGAGCTCAGTCATGGACGGCAACATGGGCAGCACGCGCACCAGCCTCATCAGCTCAGTGGACAGCTGCTACACTAACGACAGCACCAACTTTGCGCGCTTGCTGGCTGCAGCAGCGGAGAGCATGAGTGGAGCCTCCTTGTCAGGTAAGCAGAGGAGAAAACCTCTTTTGATGACTGACTGATGCTCCCTTTAGAAACACAACAGGTTCAGCTCAGTCTGGAAAAATCGAGATATTAGATGAGACCACTTTCACCTGGGAGCTAAAACAACAAAAATGGAATAGCTACTCGTGGCTAGAGGATCCTGGCCTGTTGTGTTTATTACATTTCTCCACTAGATGGAGCCCTCCCTCAATGAATTACCCTAACTGGTAACATTGAACCCTGTAGGCAGAGTAAAGACATACAGGAAATCTGTCAAACAGAATGAAACAAGCTAGTTTTTAGAGCTCTTATAATTTTGACATTTAAGATTCTAAATCACTGTAAACAAGACAAATGCTTTTTGGAAGTTTGCACTCATCTCTAGAATGTTGGACTGAAGAGTGTGTGCGTATACGTGTCTGAGCAGGTTTAGCAGTGTACGTCGACGGTTGTGCGTGTGTTTGTTGGTATAAGAGACAAAGACATTAAGTACAATATCTAAGGTGCCACTAAGCAATTACTTAGGACCTTTCAGCAAAATGAACCTCCAGATGAGTCATCCGTCTCTCCTGAGTCATCTCATCAGTCACTCTGCTCTCCATCTGCAGGCACCGTTCAGCTTTATCCCATCTGCCAAACTCTCACTTTTGGCTGTTTTCTACCTTGACTATTTATCTTACATACAGCAGTGAAATGAATAAAACTTAAAGTGTTTTCTCTGTAGTCGATAATGCAGTCTCACAAAGGCTGAGGTTAAAAGTTAAATAATATGTGTTCAAAGCCTCAGATCAGATGAAACTCCTCACCAGTAAGGAGAGCTGAGGTTGTTTTTCACTTTTTTACATATATGTTTCAAATCAGGACTCAACTCGGTCATTTGGTCACATGACTCCATGTTAAATGGACATTGACTCAAATGGACCTGGAAGGCAAACGTTTTCTCTGGAGGTGGACAAAATCTGCTCACTTAATATTCTTATTGAATGGAAGTTGGCTTGTCAGCGAGAGAACAGTTAAAAAAAAAATTCAGCTTTACATTTGCCTACACAAAAGATCTGATTTACCTGTCTGTGAAGTATCCACAGTGAGGTGAAGTGGCTTTAAGGACAGTGTAGACTAATCATATGAAAACAATAGAGCAGCAGGAGCAGGCTTGTTTCAGATTGGGACACTGTGTAATATGCACTTTCACACTCTCACATTAATTGGCAGAGCCTCTATAGCTTGAACCCTACAGCTTAGAAGAAGCTATTATTATTCCTGGACTGCTACATTTTCTGAAGTCTTTGAAATGTACCAGTACCTTTAGAATCCAGAACACGGCTGATGTGAATTGCCAATGTTGGTTTTATTTTCGGTGACAGACAGCTGCTTCAAAGAAGCCTCTAAATTTGCCTTTCCCCAGAGAATCAGCGTGAAAGGTGCTCCTCAGAGCTCTTCAAATGTTTACTTATTCCGTTACCTCCTCCGAAGGCTGTTTTAATATAATCACACCGCTCGATATTGAAATGCATGTCAACATGTCGTCCTCTTCTGTGTTTAGACTTCTCTCCGCCAGCCTCCCCCCTCAGCGCCTTGTACCCGTCATTTCGCACAGAAGGCGACTCGTTCGGGGAGCTGGAGCATGTTCCTGCGTGGGACTGGAACATGGCCTGGGTGGAGGAAATGGAGGCTAAGTACAGAGCATGCTACCCTGGCAGAAGCAGCAGACCCTTTGACACTTAGGAGGCTCCGCCAGAAGAGTACAGCACAAATGAATTTTGAGACACAGGAACACATTGTGGTGATGCCAGGACTGCAAGACAAGAAGAGGAGACAGACATGATACTGCAACATTATTGATTTACTGTTTTGAGAGTCCGAGAAACATTTTTGAGATCTGAATAATTCAGGGTTTGATGCGTAGCTATTTCTCTGTTAACAATAGATAAACATCTGGATTTGAAATATAATTGGAACCAACTCCTTGATGTTTAGGACACCTCTTCTCGCAGATGCACGTCTGTTGTTCGTCTGTAATAGTTTTCCAAGTTTACCTCACAGCAGTCTAGCTACTGTCTCGCACCCTTCAAATGACTTCCACTGAGTTTCTAAAGTCTCTTTCCCTCTCCGTATCCGTTCCTCTCATTAAAGAAAAGAATAATGAGATACTTCCCTCAGGATGTTCTCATCCAGTCTGTTATGAAAAGGCCAGATAGACACAAAGACAGGATGCGAGACGGTGAGGAAGCAGTCATTACAGTAGGCAGAGGAAGTACAGTGCTGAAGTTTTCCTTGCACCACACGTTTGTTTCCTATTGTCATATGTTTGTCACAGGATTTTATTAGGGCTATCCTACCAAACAGAGCCCTGAAAAGTGATTTTGTACAAACCATTTTACTGCTCAAGTGTAAATATGCAGCATATTCAACAAACCTTATTTAAAGAATTTTCAACACATTTCAAATCAATTTCTGTCTTCACGTTTATTTTCGGGATTTCTTTGACATTCTGAGAAATATGTCTTATTTTTTCAATTTTGTCTTTATAAGCCCTTTTACCCGCATTACAAAACACCTTTGTTACACAAAGTTTGCCTTAGACAAAATATTCTGTAGTTCAGAATAGCAAAAGTAGAAAAAGTGTTTTTTTCATAAGTCATTTTGTTCACATTTAAATGAATTAACTTGAGATTTTACATTTAAATAACTTGAATTTTAGTAAGAAGGTATTGTAAAAGTGCTGTATGCATAGCTTAGTCTTTGCATGCTTGATGATTTTATATATATATATAAATCCACTAATGTTAGTAGACAAAGTTTTGCTTTTTTTTATAAGAACTTTTATTTTGTTCACATTATATGACAGATGTGTTTCATATTTTTGAATAAATCTTTGTATTGATTGAAATTATGTTTTTACATGTTGTTAGGAATTCACAACATGTTCTAGCTGGGCTGTGGAATAAAAAGCTCTTGCTATGTTTTGTATGCAACAATGTTTGACTGAAACAGACATTATTTTCCCTTGTGACATTTATAGTGAAAAAAAAAAAAACTCCCCACTTGCTGTCTTTGATGTTGTTGTCCCAAATTAAAAACAGCTTCATACGCAGTTCAAATGAGAGTGGGACTGCATTTTATTATGAAATATCCACCCTACAGGATGCATTTGCTGTTTCTGGTAGAAGGTTTTTCACTTTGAAATTAAAGTGCTTCACTGGTGCAGTTTTCCGTGGGGCTGTCTGTGGATGTGGGTGAAGTGAAGTTAAGGAGGTAAAGATCTTTGTATTGCACACTGTCTGTGTCTCTGTGGGCTGGATTTTAATTGACCGCTGCTGTTCTTTATGGCTATGTAGAGCAGGAAGGTGATGTTTAGAACTCATCTGTTTGGCATGATTAACCAAGGCAAACAATGCTGCTGTACCTGATAATGGCTTCTAATTACAAACCATTGGAGAGGATAATTAAACCTTAATCTATGCTTTTGTTTGTACAGAAACAGAAACAGGAAACTGGTGATTTTTAACTTTCCTCTCCAAAAGAAAACCTATTATTTCATGTTGTTTCTCCCTGTTTAAAGTTGATTATTTGCACACGCTTCTGACTTGATGTTTTCAGTCAAGCCGTGCCTGAGCTGTGTGAGTATGAAGCAGGAAAAAGCTGTGAGGCCGAGCAAATATTCTTACAGTAAATCAAAAATGATTTCCTCAATGACTTTGTGTTCAGGATGAGTGTTTGTCATGCCGCTGCAAAGCACAACACGCTCTTTTTCAAAGTAATCCGTGACTTATATCTGGGCTGCTAAGGTCAAATGAGACTGGAAATGTTCAGCTAAGACGTGCTTTGCTGTCTGTTTCATTTATAAGCTGCACAGGAGCAGCTGTTTGTGCCAGCATCAGAATTTATGTGTGGAGCATTTGAAAACCAAAAGCAGTCCATAATTACCAGAGTTAGAAAAAAAAAACACGAAGGGACGTGAGATACAGGGGTCATTTATTTTTTTCTTTTCAAAAGATGAGCAGGCTTTGTTTCTTGGCAAAAAATTTAAAGAATGAAATTAGAGGTTTTTGTCACGGCTTTTCGCTTTTTTTAATTTTTGAAGATTAACCAGCCTGCCTGATAGACAGTTGTTTTGTACTCAGTTAAGTCAAGCAGACCTGCAATTAGTGAAGTCAGAGCATCATCAAACTTCAATAATTAAGTAAAAACAGGCTTTCTAGCACAAACATTCAGCTTTAAACTGTTAAACTATCGTGTCACATTTACAATCAATATGCAATGCAGCAAGTACTGGATTATTTGTCTGTGTGTGCGTGTGTGTTTGTGTGTGTGTGTGTGTGTGTGTGTGTGTGTGTGTGTGTACTGGACTGCCAAAGGGATTATCCTTCATCTGTCTCCTTCACTAAAGGCCATATGTTTCTACAAGGAGCCTCCAGCTCTGCTAAGCAGCACACACACACTCCCTGATAGATGAGACCACACACACTATGAGGTTCACATAGTAATGAATCAAGCGCTACTGTATGTTTGCTTGTCTTATTAGTTCATATGCGCACACATGCACACACACACACGGCCCCTGGGATTTGTGCATCACAGATTTTGGTCTACGCCAAAATACCAGCTTTACATAGCATGTCAAGCTAACCAATGACCCATATTAGACATGGCCTGAAACCATGCACATATTGCATACACACACATGGACACGTTCACATGTGGATTTACTGCATGTCTTTACTGCAGTCTGTTATTTTACTAAATTGGATAATTACCACTCAAAGACCAGACACAAGACTATAGGCACTGGTGTGTGAGTGAATCCAGTATCATGGTCATAAAACCAGACCTGCTTTAATGATAATAAGTAATAATAATTATAATCATTTTTTTTCCACACGTATGTGCACTTTTACAGCAGTTTTACAGGATTGCATCCTCAGGTTGACATAATTCACTTTGATTCCATCACATTATCTGTACCACTATTCATACAATAGGATGGAACTTTATTGATCTGTGGTGAAATCAGGTTAGTTTTGCAGCCACAGAAATGATGTGATTCATCAGGGAATCAAAGCAAATAGAATATAACAAGAGGAGAAAATAGATACAGACACAATATTGTCAAAGCAGTTAGTCAAATATACTGAATATTTTCAACACAAAAAGGTGTGCAAAGTACATTCACTGCTGATAAATTGTCTGAAATAGTACACACTACAGCAGCACCTAATTCAAGCAGCACCACTCCAGTTAGTGTGATTACAGGAGCTGGGCTGTGAGCAACGGAGTCTCTGTGGTTTTAAGAAATTCCTATTTTCATGCAGCAGGCAGCAGCTCAGGTGGCGGTGACGTGCTCACATTGATTGACAGCAGCGGTTAACTGTGGTGTTGCATGCTAAAGCGGTAATCATTCAATTAACTGGAAATCAATGGCATGCATATGGGTGATCTGTTTCAATATTGCCCTGTCAGTCTTACAGGACCAGTGGACCACTTCGACACACACACACACACACATGCACACTTACTAGCATAATGTTTATTTAACACCCACTGTCACTTTGCTGTGAAAAGCATGCATCTCCAAAAAATAAAAAAAAAACTATAAAAATAAAATGGTAATAAATAAAATTCGTTTTGTTTTGTTTGTCTTTCTCTTTTTTCCTGAATCCTTAGAACCAAGAGAATGTTTTCATTCTATAAAGGATCATTTAATCCTTAACTGATGGTTGAATAATATTAATGTTGCCAAGTGTATCTCAAAGTGAGAAAGTGACCAGTTTGAATTTACTAAAACTTTATACAAAATACTATAAAACTACATAGTTGTCAACTAGTTGGGACTACTTTTTCTGGGGATGGTGGCTAATTCATACACTTATCAAGATGTGTTTTGTGACTGCTCACCTGAAATGATTCCAAAAACAGACAGGGACATTAACTACAGTAAGAGATACTGATTGAATGATTATATGACAAAACGAAATACAATGAACATGCAAAATGTTATTAAAAAGGTCTGTTAAGTCTGGAAAATGAACAATATTTAACTGTACCTGGTCTGTTTATCCAAGGGATATTCTTCTATCTGTTCATAGTGAATAAAGTGCATGTCAGTTTAACTACGAGAAATCTCAAAGCTATTTGTTATTACAAAATAAGGGATACTTTTTATAACTTAAACGAGCCACTGAATCATTACCCATCCACATGCACTGACCCTTCTGCCTACATAATGGCTTCATTTCAGCTTTTCTATGTATGCATCACATCGGCCAAAAAGTCACAAACATCCATCTCCGCTGTCACAGGGCAAATTAACATGGAAATTGGTGTGTTGCATTTTGGAATGAGGGAAGAGGGCTTTAAATGACGCCGTCCCCTCCCTTTCATCCTTCCTTTTCTGTCTGTGTCTCTCTTCTCTCCTCTCAGGCTGTCGGCCCTCTTCCTTCAGACCCAGTGGGCGTTTCGGCCCTGACACCGGCCTAATGAATGAGCGAGATGATTTATAGCTGAGGGAGAGGGAAAAGAAGGGCGGGATGGAGGGATGGAGGGAAGCCGAGGGGAGCACGGAAAGGGTAAGGGGTGTTGGGTCACGCTGTTGAAGGTCAGTACCGTAAATCTTCTCATTGTCTTATTGGTTGTTCTTTGCTCTCGCTAACAACCTGCTAACATGATGTGCATTATAAGATCTGTTGGGACATATAAGGACACGTAGCTTGTCAAGACAGCGACTACTCTGAGGGAGAAAAATTACAAACTTTAAGGGCCGTAGAGTAACAGAAATAAAACGAGAACATAAGGTTTGATTTCATGGAACATCTAATCCCCTGAAATCTTAAAGATGGCCTTCACAAAATTTGTTTTTTTTCGCCTCTTAATGTTATTGCAGCAGTCGTCCCAAACAGCCCATTAACTGGGTTTCTGATAAGCCATTTCACTCCTATTAGAAAATAAATTGGTGCTTTTCAAAAAAAAAAAAAAAAAAAAAAAAACCCCATCTGATTTCTGTCTTTTGACCTAAAATCAATTAAATGAAAAGATTAGTCATCCAATAAGTAAGTTATCCGGTATTTGTAATACATTTGACAGAAATACAATGGTTGAAGAAATATTCTTTATCATATGTATATATATTATTTACCTGAAAAGTACAGGCAGAATGATGTAAATATTGAATGAATAATGTAAAACAAAATACTCCCACACTATGTAAAAGTCCTGCTTTAAAAACTCTGTTAAAAGTGAAAGTGCATAAGTGTTTTCAGTAAATAAAAGTAGTTATTCTGTGGAAAAAGCATCTCCTATGAGTGATATAATATTCTATGCAGTATTATTAGTTTATTAATACAGATGCAGCCATGTGCAAGCAGTATTTTACAGTTGTAGCTGCTCAAGGTGGAGCAGGTTTGAACTACTTTATACCGTACGCAGTTATTCAAGTAGTCAGACTTCAGTAAATAATTTGATAGGAAAGAAAGAAAAAGATTTGCAACACAAACCTGTATTCATTCATTCATTCATTCATTCATTCATTTTTTGTCTGTTGTTAAATGTTAAAGTTTGGGAACCACTGTTTTAATCATTAACAATCCACTGAATTTAACAAGCTTATCATATGGTTTGATGTAAAATAATAGTAAGTTTAAAGTATAAAATAGCATGAAATGAGAAAACTAAGTACACGTCCATCTCAAGAACTGTGCTTAGGTACAGTGTCTAAATGCTGACATTGAGAAAATGTACTTACCTTGCTCAAGTGAAAGCAGCTTATGTGCTCCCGCTTCACTAAAACATCAGGTGACCCATTAGAAGTAACTGCCAAATTCTACCAACAAAGGTTAAAGGACCAAACCAACTACAATCACTGTAATTTGACTGGCAAAGATGCACTGAAATCACTGTCTGTGTCCAGTGGGCTATTGGTTTATGTTAAAGACACTAAAACTGTCACTATGCTGTTGTATTACATGATAAGTCTGGAAATATTCTATATGGTTTTTATTGTCAACAAATTCCACAAAGACCAAAATCAACAAAAAGGTATATTTTGCTTTTGTCATCCAGTTTACACACTACCTCATGGGAACAAATGTACCACCACCATCATCATCATCGTCATCATCATCGTCGTCATCATCATCATCGTCGTCGTCATCATCATCATCATCGTCGTCATCATCATCATAATCATTGTCGTCGTCGTCGTCATCATCGTCATCGTCATCATCATCGTCGTCGTCGTTGACGTCATCATCATCATCATCGTCGTCGTCTTCATCATCATCGTCGTCGTCATCATCATCGTCGTCATCATCATGATCATCGTCGCCATCATCGTGGTCGTCATCGTCATCATCGTCGTCATCATCATCATCATCATCGCCATCATCATCGCCATCATCATCATCATCATCATCGTCGTCATCATCATCGTCATCATCACCATCATTGCCGTCATCATCATCATCGTCGTCATCATCATCATCATCATTATCGTCATCATCATCGTCATCATCACCATCATTGCCGTCGTCATCATCATTGTCGTCATCATCATCATCGTCGCAAAACGGTACATTATTTTAAGTCTGAAATTGATATGGATTGATCAGAAGTTGCTAATCTACTGTATTCAAAGCCTATATACAGTATATCTCCATAATATTTATAATATTATTTTCATCAACTGCAGAGAGAAAGTGTCAGATACTGCATGCTGCCACATACAATAAAAATATTAATATAGGCTAATTTGTGTGTTCAGCTATATGTGTGTATGTGTATAAGTGGTCTGTAAGACTGTTTATTTCTTAATTATCTGTGCGAACTTCATGATTCATGCAAACATCCAGTAATAGCAAACAGGGAAATAATATGTCAGCCTTGTTCACTGTATTCTTCTCAAAAGCACCGCGTTAAGTACGAGCAAAGTTTTTCAACTGACTTCATATCACCAGCCAAACTAAGAGCAAGCAGACGGTAAGAAAAAAAAAAAAAAAAAATCCGACCGGAGCGGAGGCACTGACCGACGCGACGCGAGTCGTTTTCAGCTCTGTCTTATTAAATGGACCACGTACCTTACGAGAGACGTGCAGAGACGTGTCTGTGTAGGGAGGGGCAGGCACTGTGTGTGACTGGCCAATCACAGAGCGCGAAGACAGTCAGTTACACAATGAGGATTTCCCTTCAGCACGAGCACGGATATTGACGGATTTTACTCGTATCATAATCGTATTCGTCAAATATGCTTTATCCGTAACGGATACTCATCTGAAACGAGTATCCGGCTCATCCCTATTAGTTTATTAATACAGATGCAGCCATGTGCAAGCAGCATTTCACAGCTGTAGCTGCTCAAGGTGGAGCAGGTTTGAATTACTTTGTACCGTACACAGTCATTCTAGTAGTCAGACTTCAGTAAATAATTTGATAGGAAAGAAAGAAAAAGATTTGCAACACAAACCTGTATTCATTCATTCATTCATTCTTTGTAGAAAATGTACCTACCTTGCTCAAGTGAAAGCAGCTTATGTGCTCCCACTTCACTGAAACATCAGGTGACCCATCATCATCATCATCATCATCGTCATCATCGTCGTCGTCATCGTCAGCGTCATCATTGTCGTTATCATCGTCGTCGTCGTTGTCATCATCGTCGTCACCATCGTCATTGTCGTCGTCATTGTCATCATCGTCATTGTCGTCGTCATTGTCATCATCGTCGTCGTCATCATCATCGTCGTCGTCATTGTTGTCGTGGTCATCGTCGTCGTCTTCATCATCATCGTCGTTGTTGTCGTCATCATCGTCATCGGCGTCGTCATCATCATCGTCGTCGTCATCATCATCATCATCATCATCAACATCATTAACACAAACATAACCTGAGGAATGACCACAGAGCACTGAAAAAGGAAACACACCCCAGGCTTTTCATTTACAGTATATGTGTAACTGAGCGTGTGACTTAGTGACTTTGTGTATGCCACAACACGGCGGGCATCTGCAGAGCACTGGAGGGTAATGCATGCCTTGTCTCAGGTGGACAGCGGGAGGGAGTGTGTGTTGCACTCTCAGGGTAGTGAGCTCGCCAATTTCACGCTCCTCGGTGCATACAGCGCTCACCCAGGTGCAATGCACTGTGAAGCTGGGGGAAGAATGGGGAATTAGGAGATTAAGAAGCAAACAGAACCTCAGCAGTAAGACTGGGTTTTTTTTTTATTTAGGTCTGACTGGAAAGTGATGTCAGGGAGTTAGTGAGGTTTGAAGAAGTTTAGATGCCCAGGGTACTAGATTTTGTTTGGCATTTTTAGAAGTTTGAACAAACACACAAATGGACATTTTTCAGCCTTCATTTTATATATATACCATTGTGTATGTCGAGAAGAATCTCAGACCTGAAGCCTAAAGATGTTTGTAAATGCCCTGACAATGGTGGGGGGATATGAGAGGATGGATTGAAAAATAAAACTGTTTTCAGTGCAGTGTGTGCGTGTATGTCTTCACACCGTAATTCATGTGACTGATGACTCTCATGTGACTGCCATGTGACCTTTATGACTCCGGAGACCTCACTGACTTTCATGTGACATCAAGGTGTGAATGACCTTTAACAGTTGTGATGAAAGCTTAAAATGCCTGTGTCCACCAGCCAACCAGTGGAACCTATGAAACCTCTTGCAAGAACAGAAATGCGTTGTCAAGCACAAATTATGCTTTTATTCACTTCATAAGAAAAAGACATGCTTTTTTATTTGTCACAATTTGTATTAGATGTGACAAATTGAAGTTTTTTCCTTTGACTTAAAAGATATTTTCACAAGTTTGTCATAAAACAGAACTCACATGCCCCAAAGTGCAATGAAATGGTTCTGGTTGCTTGTTTGTCCTGTCTAAACTGACCGTGATTATTTTTCCACTCATTTGCAGAATTTTTATTATTAGATTTTGCATTACTTTCCCACCATGACAGCTCATCAAGAACACAGTTCCCAGGGAGACAAAAAGTTGGAACTTCATCATAACAAGACTTGAACTATGGAAGATACCCTCCTGATTGTTTCTGCCTCAGACTGCTGA
Source organism: Centropyge bicolor (assembly GCA_037975185.1). NCBI lineage: Eukaryota > Metazoa > Chordata > Actinopteri > Pomacanthidae > Centropyge > Centropyge bicolor. The sequence continues at coordinate 2,760,800 of JBBMOC010000016.1, read as the reverse complement.
CAGCTCATATTAGCTTCAGCTGAACTTTAGTATGCAATTTAGCACAGAATGGGGACACTGTTTTTTTGAATAACAGAATAGAAAACAGCATAACAGCAACCACAAACTGTTGCAATGTATGTACATGTGGACATGATAGTGCTGGTTTAACATCCAGTAAAAAAAAAAAAAGTAATATTACTATTGTTTAAACGTCTGGATGTTTTATGACTCATATTTTTGAATTCATTTCTCTCCTGTTCATTTTCTTTCTTTTTTTTTTTTTTTTTAACATTAGCATGTCAATGTAGTCCAAATGATCAGTTCGGTATGTCGTCCATTATTAAATGCTAAATCACTCACTGTGACTCCTGTATTGCCCATGAAGTAATGTTGGACTCTGCCAGATAATGGAGGGTAACAACACTTGGACACAACAGACATGAACCTGAAAATACAGACTGGCGCTACACATTCTGAAAGCTGCTGCAAAGAAATGAGTAAAGGCTTGGATCAGCAAATGTATTTTATTGTACATTTACAAAACAACAAGAGTACAAAAAGTCAGCCCACAGACATTTTTTTTGTTTGTTTTGGAAGGGTATATGCAAATTTTATCTCACAACTGCAGCAAACAGTCCCTCAGACGAACAAGGAGAAGGAAGGAGAGAGGAGCGGGAGGGGGTTACAATCAAACTTTTATAAAGCCTGTCTGTCTGCTGGCACACCGGAACATTGTACTGCAGAGAAACCAAATGAAACATAGAAAAGTATGACATTCTTAGCGGACTACATGGGTGCAGGGATCCCCAAGGACAAGTGTCCTTTTCGGGAGCGAGAACCCGCTCGTTTTGGCTTTTCTGACCACCCCCCCTCTCAACCAGCAAACACACTTTGTGCTTCATATTTTCTGTTGTTTTGCCATCACAACAAGAGAGTGCAACAGTAGTTAATGCTTTTCCGAAAAGTATACATTTTGACAAAAAGGTTGGCACATTCAAGAAGACATGAGCGTTTGTTTTTTTTAATAACAACAGACTTTTTTTCCATTGTTTTTTTTTTTTTAATCCTCATAAATACAATATACGTCTTTTTCCCTGTATCCAGAGCCCACAAAAGAACAGTACAGACACAGGTATTTACAAATCAAGGGAGGAGGAGTGAACTTGATAGCTCATAAATAATCATAGTAATACCAAAAAACATGATGTAAAGTCCATTGTTCTTTCTTTCACAGCAATGACACATAGTCCGTTGTTCTGAAACCCAAAACGTTTGTCCAGCTCGTTGTGTCCACGGTGGAAAGATGTTGGGTGATGGAGGCATCAAAGGTACACTGACAGAGTCACTGGTGTCCTTATCTCATTTCCTGGGGGGTGGAGAAAAACATTTTAACATTAGTAAAAACTCAAACTATTGACTTAACTGCTGCCACACAATTTGCTACAGCACATATTAAACCTAAAATCAAGCAGTGATTGTCACGAATATGCATGTCACCCCTCCATTAGAGTCCTTACAGTATGTAAGTATGTGTTAAACAACATACACACCATAAATAAAAAGCCAGCTGTCAATTTCCCCACTGTGGGAAGAATAAAGGTTTATCTCTTATCTTAAGACAAAGAGTCTCATCTTTCCAGCAGAAGAAAAAAATAAGTTTAATAAAAACAGGCAAAAAGAGTGTGTGGAAGACGACAATGACAGAAATATGCAGATCTATTGTGAATTTATGTTCTTTATGGTCTCGCCTGACGTTAAAAAAAAAAAAAAAAAAAAAAAAAAGATAGTGTGTTTTCTGAAGTCTAAATTGATTTTCATGTCTGTGTTCTTTTTTTCACCCAGTTCTAATTGGTCACAAAGAATATGTTGCTCAGATTAAAAACATCAGTTTTGCATGAGCAGTGTTTAGTAAAGTGATGTTGTCTTCTTGTGTGTTACCCAGAATCTAACTTGCAGTCAAGTGTGTTTCTTTTCATTCATGCATATCGAATGCCAGTAGTTTCACATTTGATATCATTTTCACGTACAGATGTATATTGTATATATTGTATGTATATTGTATTGTATATTGTGTCCCCAGAATCAGAGCTGATATAACCGACCTGAGGACAGCAACACCATCCCCCCTCCCCCTCCCTTCCCAGACTGACCGCCTGGTTCAAAGGGCAAAGATAGCAGTCAGCACCACCACAGGAAGAAGGGGTAACCTAACCCAGGCTTCCTGTGGAAACACCTCAAACTTTACTGCAGATTAAGGAGGTCGCGCTTTCATGTCCCCGACAAGGCGTGAAAAGGCTGGTTTGGGTCAGTTAGGGTCGGTCGGGGGGGTGAGGTGTTCCATACTGCTCCACAGGGGGGTGACCTGGGAGGCACGAGAAACAAGGGGGCTCTGTGTGTGTATGTGTTGTCAGCAAGTGAAAAGAGCAATTGTGCGTGTGTGTTTCACTTTTACAAGTTGCTTTGGTACATTCCCATGTCAGATGTGTGTTGAGGTCAGAATGGAGTGACCTGTGACGGGGCCATCCTTTCTCTTTCTCCGTACACAGGCAGCTTTATTGTGACGCCTCAGGTTACAGCATTAAACTTAACAGCTACGACGTTAAAAGAAAGCATCAAAGCTGCTACACTGTCCAGTTCTCATAAATCCATGCCCATGTTGGTCGACTCAGTTCAGGGTTTTTTTCCAAGGGCTTTCTTTTTTTGGTATTTACCATTTTGATTGTCGCTACACAGAGAATTTAAGTCTGAAACTTTGGAGGATAATTTTGCTTTAAAAAAGGTAAAGTAAGCAGTGACGGCAAGTAACTAAGTACATTCACTCAAGTATTGTACTTAAGCACCGTTTTTGAAGCCTTTTACTTTTACTCCACTACTTTTTCAGAGAGAAACACTGTGGATTTTACTCTATAACATTTAATTAGCAGCTAAAGTTACTGGCAGCTAAACAAATTCAGATTCTATAAACAAAACACAATGAAAGTGATACGGAGATGCAAAGTGGTACAAGATGCATTTCTCTAAATTAAACAAACCAACACTATCTACTTAGAGCCTAATTTTTTTGTTTATTTATATTTTACCTTTAACACTTCAAGTACATTATTCTAATTATGTCTATGCACATTTACTTATCAAGCATTTTCAATGGAAGACTTTAACTATTAATGGAGTATATATTTTAGTGTAATACAGCTACTTTTGCCAAAGTAAAAGATTTGTAAAAATAATGATAAATAAATACATAAAAATAAAAGATCATAAATCACTATTTTGTTGTAAAACTGTGGACAGTCAACATACAGTAAATACAAAAAATTGGGAATGGAAAGAAAACATGGTAAAGGCTGTGTAGAGTGTAAAGTGTAAATTTAGTTTTTTGTCATTTCAATATCCAATTTCCCCCTTTTTTTTATGAACATGGACAAGTAGAGTAAAATAATGAGAGACAAACCTATGCAGCAAATTCTTGTTGTTCCTAGCAGTGAGACTTTTTCTTTCTTCTCTACTATTTCTTCTCTGTACTTAGCCAGTACAGAATGCTGCTGGCAGACGAGCTACATTCATGGAGCACTTTTCTGACAAAGCTGTAAAGAGCTTTGTCTTGCCTCTCATTCACCCAGTCACAGTTCACACATAGTGGCAGAGCTGCCAAGGTGCTTGCCTGCTTATCAGGGTTTAGTGTCTTGCTTAAGGTTATTTAAGGACAGACGTAGCCAGGGACCCACTACCTTATGATTAGTGGACAACACGCTCTACCTCCCGAGCCCAGTTGTGTAAAGTCATCTTGACATTACATAGCTTTCTATTCTTCCTATCAGCTACCACACCTCTGCCTACCTACGGTAACGCCGAGGGACAAGTCAAACACTGTAAGTGTTGCCTCACTCCCACGAAATCCCTGCAGAGCTTCCCATTCGTCTGGCACAGCTTGTTCTGCCATAAAAGACATCAGCTCGTCACGAGGGAGCCTGCAGGGGGTGCATTTAAAGGAGTGCACCCACAGTGAAGTGTGGCCTCAGAAGTGCACTCCAGAGAGAGCAGTGGGCGTGCACGAGGAACATTGTTTCTTACTGCAAAGCCTATCCTGAGTAGCCAGTAATGGTAGATCTATATGAGCCTGAGAGCATGTTGGTGTATGTGTAAGTAAGAAAAGAATTACATATATAGTACCTTTGTACGGCGGCTACAAAGTGCTTTACATTTACATCAGTAAAAAAAAAAAAAAAAAAAACTCACACTAGAGCACACAAGAGAAAAACACAACATACATACAAACACAGAAAACAGACAGCAACCAGTCGGTACCAGAGCTGAAATTACAGAGAACTCTTTTAAATGTTGTTTGGAACAGTCAACAGACAACCAGTCTTGTTTTAGTTGATTCATTTATTAAAAACATTAACTGCCTTATTTAAGTTTTTTTTTTTTTTTTTTTTTTTACCTTTTATTGCCGTTTTTATTATCATTTCTTGGTGTCTAGGATCTTTCGTCTTTTTTTTTTTTTTTTTTTACTATTTTGTAAATTAGGCCTCTAACTCAATGTATTTTCAAGTTAAAACAAGGGTAATGAAGATGACTTATTAGTTTGACACATCGTACAGCAAACAGGTTGTAGTTGGACGACCAAAGTGAACGCTAGGGGCTTAGTAGCTTGGAAATGTATGCAGGAGTGAAGTGCTGTAGGAATTTAAAAAATCGATACTGAATTTCACTGGCAGCCAATGCAGCTAGGCTAAAAGTGATATGAGATCTATGGCCAGTCCAAATCAGGAACCTTCAGAACAAATGGAACAAGGCCTGGTGTTTTTCAAAGGGGCTGAATTCAAGTGGGCTTAAATGATCCGGGACATAACTGGAGGTTAGGAACAGGTTTATAATAGTAGGTGTAGCAGGGCCAATGATGGTATGGGTCAGAAGAGGAGAATGGGGACACAATGTTGGATCTCATACTGTTGATCTTGTTGACAAAAAAATGATAAATACAATTCACAATCTTTATTTGGGGTGACAGAGATAGCAGCAGGAGCAGCTTGTATGAGCTGATTGATTGTGCTAAACAGAGCTCGGGGATGGTGTTTATTTGAGGTAATTAATTCTGAGAAGTAAGCTGTTCTTGCATCCTTGATTTTCTGACTGAAGTCAAAGCTCCTTCATGTGTAGAAAATAAACTTCAGTTTTGTCTTTGCAATCTGGACTCAGCTCCCCTGACGTTATGCTTACAGCCATGGAAAGCATCACTTATCCACAGGTATGATTTGGTGGCTACTACTGAAGGTTGGAGAGACAGATTACACAGACTACTTACAATTGTAGGTAATGTGGATGAAGTTACTACTATTAGCTGTAGTTGTGTAAACAGGGATGCGTTTTTATGTTCTAAAGTTTGTGATGACAGGAATCAGTGATATATACAGTAGCCTTTCAGCCAAAAGACAAGAGTGAGCATGAAGCTGAACTTGAGTCACGTTGAGCCTTTGAAGCCAGGAGAGTGCTGATGAGGCTTATAAAGTCCACTTTCAGTTTTTTTTGACTGCTGCTTTTGTGCGCCTGCACTCATACAATTATGTGTGTTTTGTGGAGCACGAGTAATGTTATGTATTAGATAAAACTAAACCACACGAACCTCTCAACGGCAGTAATAGTCTTTGTACCCATGCTCATAAATATCTAAAAGCATCAATTATTAAAACCATTTGAGGTGAAAGATTTTTTTCTTGCATAAAACCGCACTGAAATTATAGAATCATTAGCGTCGCTGTATCCTACCTCGTTGTGTTTTCTGGCCGAGTTGAGCCCTCGGGAGCCAGTGGAGCCTCTGGACGAGGAGCTTCCTGTGGTTGAGCAGTTACTGGACATCTGACTCCTGGAAAGGTAACCAGCCTTACTGCTGTACGCCATCATCTCCTCATCTGAGGAGGCAAGGATAAGGCAATGAAGGTTACTTTAGACAGTGATATATCTGCTGGTCAAATGACAGTTTACAGCTGATCCATATTGAATTCAGCTGTTGGGTATGGTTATCAGCTGTAATTGTTCTCTACATGAAAGGAGGTGAATCAAAACATAAGGCCAAAATTTTGATTTTTTTTTCTTCTTTTTTTAAAATTTGGTTTAGGATTTCTGTTTTTTCTAGACCACACTTTGCATTTTCAAGTCAAGGCCATCAACATGTGACATGTGTTTTCCATGCTACAGTTGTTCTAGCTAGAATCATTTAGTGTGCAACATGGGGTTGAAAATACTCCAGTGCAGTAGTGATAAATGTGAAAAATGCTATATCTGAGCGAGGTAATGAGAGCACAAATTTCACTATATTTCAGTGAAATATGAAAGTGTTGAATTATCATCTCATTTTTGAAATGAGTGAAATATTTCAGGAGGAATACACACTCTATGTTCTAAATTTGACCTTATTACCTATATTATGACTAATTTACTACATACTGCAGAATGTTGTCTTACTGTCCGTGTGTCTTTGTCCCGAGCCTTTCCGTTGATGACTGCTGCTGCTGTATTCACTCCTCTCCAGGGAGGACAGAGCACCGTTCATCACATTGCTGGCCTCTGTGCACCCCTGGGGACCTTGCAACCTGTTTTCCTCTGGGGGTGGCTCCGGAGGTGGGGGCAGGTCTGAACAGAAAAAAGTGGAGGGAAAAGCATACATCCAGACTGTCTGAGTTCAGAATATAAGGAAGCGAATGTCTGTTGCCTTTTTCAGTCAATGCATTTAAGTTAATTTTAGAGTCAGGTTTCTGTTACATAAAAGCTTTATACTGCTTTAATGAAAAGAACATTTTACTTTTTTTAAATTGAGATGCTATTTCAGTGTTGTTTTATTTAGGAAAAAGGGGTAAATTTAAATATACACAAACTTCCTGCTAGTTAAAATGAGGGTTCTGATTGTGTGATTCATGGTCAGCCATGCGCTGTTTAACTGTTTTTAAGTGGTTGGAGATGGTTATCTGGTAAACATATGGTATGTGCAGGAAAAAAACTGTGAGCTCTGATTACAAGTCAAATCCATGTATAAAATCAGGAAGACTAGCCTCACATCTTGCCTTTGTACCCAAGCTGCAGATATTCAATCACAGATGGTGCTGCAGAATATCTGTCTGTACGTGCTGGATTATTATGGGGTGTATTTATTCACTTGCTGACAAAAAGCACTGAATAGTAACAGAAAATAACTGTGGACATTATTTTCTCTTTTGCAGTAGCTGCATATTCAGCTACTGAGAATATTTGATGTCCTATGACAGTGTCATTGTCACGTTGACACAAAACGCCTTCATTTCTAATAGTTAACTGTTCCCTGTATGTTCAATAACACTTCTTGAATTTGAGAAAATGTCAATGATGAAAAAGAGATGGAGACATTATTGTTCCCCTATCCCTGAAACGAACATAGTTGAATCCATGCAGAATTCCACTCACCTCCTTGCATGTCTCTTCTGTATGCTGAACTCTTCGACACCTTTTTTTTCACTCGTGATTTTTGGTTGGGAGGAGTGCATGCATCTGCTGGGGATGAGCGACTGTGCACTGTTTGAGGGAAGGGAAAAGCACTAAAATCAGAGAGTGTTTTTTCTCCATACTGAACATATGTGGAGCATTTAATGTATGCATGCATATTGATTATTTAAATAACAAACAGTGGGTCAACACAGTTCTAAGGTGAATGCATACGTGATTGTTCAGCTTTCATGATCTTGTTTGTTTGCTTGCTGTGCATTTGTGCGTGTGTGTTACATGCAGGCTTGTATGCATGAGCACATGGCACTGCCGGCCGCTTTACCGGGTGTAGTCGCGCTGACGTTGTCTTCATTGAGAGCTGGCCCCTGGCTGTGGAGGCAGCGATGGGCAGGACTTTGGCACTGCTGCGTGCCAACCTCTGATGAGCCGTGATGCTGTTGGCCAGAGAGGTTGGGGTTGGAATGGGTGAGCGGCGGGCTCGGCGCCTGGGGAACTGGCACTGGACCGCAGGGTAACCTTCTGCTATGGGAAGTAAGGGCAACATGTTACTGGAGAGAACAAATCAGTGGAATAGGAAACTACATTTCTGGTTCAGAGTGAGGTTTATAATAGAAGTATAAATTCTGTCTATGTTTTTTATTCATGATTTAGTTGCTTGGCTTTGCCTTGTGAATTTCACTTTGCATTGATAGCAAGAAGATTTCCTAACTTTGGCTTTCACAAGTTACATAGTCATGCTACATAGACATAGTAAATGGTAAAGCCTTACAATTAAATATAAACTTTTATTAGATAATGCTAAAAAAGAACATGGGGAGCTGTAAACTGTTAAGACTCAATTAGTACTGTTATGGAATTTGTCGATTGACAGATTGGTGTGAAATAAATAACAGTAACTTCATTTTCTCAGTGCATCACATTGACCATTGCACTGTGGCATTAACAAAAAACGTCCTTGTGTTGTGTAACTAAGCAGCGGAGATTGGAAAGGACAGAAAAACATGCTGTTAAAATGACAGTTTCTTTCACAGAACAGAGTGGAGGTTTGCTTTCCAATATGATCACCACCATTAGCTACCATTCAATGCTGAGCCCGTTCACATACCGTGACAGCTGCTGGCTGTCCAGCTGGTTGAGACGGGGGAGGTCATGGGGGGCCCGCGTCTCCTCGTGAGGCGATGGGGTGAGTGTGGCAGTCGACTGGTGGCTGTAGGAGGTGGCTGGAGAGGAAGCATTATGCCTCTGTGGGGGAGATGGCCCATCCTCGCAACCTTCCATTAGATAGGTCCTCTCTGGGAGGGGGGGACACCACTCCTCATCCGAGCTACAATGACAAAGAAGAGTGTTACAGCTGGATGATACAGTGGAAGAGACTTCAACGATATTGTTCAGGGGCAGCATGTTGTCCCCCTGGTGCCTTCAAATCCAGCCAGCTATGAGGCTATTTAAAGATTAATGCTGTTCTTTCAGCCTCGACTTAAGTAAGAAGGCCTTGCCGTCGGCTACACTGCAGGAGGCTAAGCTTCCACTTGGGTGGGACTGCTGCTACAAGCGTGATGCTGAACGATAGTTTGCTGTGAGGTTGCAGAGAGCGACCGGTAAGGAGGAAGAGCTAATTGTGTTTTAAGGGTGGGGAAAACAGCTAAATCACTAAAGCAATTGACCACAGCCGAGGTAATTGAGTTGTTAAAGCCAGAGGCATAAGAGTCACATTGGGTTCGATACTTAATGTGCCTGTTAGAGGTGACAGTAAGTCTAAATGATGATGTAGCAGTGTAATAGTAATTAATAGAGATGTGAGTGTGAGAAAGAGAGGGAGTGGAAGTCTGACTCACCCTAAGTCCATGTCCTCGTGCTCAGGGGGCTGGTCGTCCTGCTCACACTGTTCCAGCTCTCCAACTGGGGGAGGTGGCGGCAAAGCCTCCATCCAGGTCAGAGATGGGGTCTTGACAGCCTTCCCCATCGCCTTCTGCTTGGGCTTACCTACAAAACAGACAGAGAGCCGATAACAATGATTCACTTGGAGAGGATATTCTGTCACATCGAGCTCATTCATCATGAGCGTGATTTGACACATATCCCAGCAGGCCTGTGGCTGTCAGATATGAATATGGGTATGAGAGTAGGGCACAATGGGGCAGGAAAATGTCATTTTTGAAATAACTATTTTCACTTTAACCCTTCAAGAAAATTCACCATTTGCTAAAGCCCAAAGAGACATCTTCAAATTGCTTATTTATACAAGTAATCCAAAACCTAAAATATTCAATATAATATCCCACACAATAAAGGAAAGCAGGGAGTCATCACAACTGAGAAGATGGCATTAGACAATTAATGGTATTTTTGCTTGAAAAATGATCAAATGACTGATAAAAATAGTTGCCAATGTTTTGTCACTCGACCAGGCAAATAATTGACTCATCATTTCAGGTCTGAAGGAAATAAATAATTATAGATAAATGTGAAAATACTGTAGAAAGCCACTGAATAATAAAAGCAAAATAGGAGAAATCTTGTTCTCATAATAAAATTTGAAAACAGATTTCTGGTATTGTTTTCATAGCCTGGAGGCAATGCTAGAAAACATTCAATTCCCCTGGTTTTAAGTGGGATCAGGAGCAGTGACTGGTCAGTTGATGCAAACTGGTGCAAGACGATGCACTGCTTTTGAAAAACAAGCACAAAGATATGCTGAGAACTACACAGTGTGTGCTGAGTCCTCACCACTGCAGCGGTCTGGCTGGGCGTACTGAGCTCCAGAGGGCCCCGGCTGGGTGATCCAGTGTCCATCATCCTGCGGCTCGCCACTGTGGGCTGGTGCCTGCGTCTGGTTGGTGAAAGGCATGATGGACGTGGAAGCATAGGGAGTGGTGGAGGTGTGCTGGGCGTAGCTGAAACTGTGCAGGTCCTCGCTGGTGGCGTCGATGGTGCTGTAGATGGGACCTTCAGTGGAGCCACCCATGCTGTACTTCTCTGTCTGGTTCAGGTAGTTGGAGATGCCAGCGTCTACACAGAGGGATGGGATGGAGGTAACATTTAGTCTATTAGCTTGGCTTTGTCATATTCAATGCCTCCACTCATTTACGCTACAACTTAATAATGTAGTCAGTGTAAGCAAAGTCCTACCATTGTAGTATCTCTCTGCTGTGTCGTGATTGGTGGTGCAGCAGTTGACAGCCTCTTTACTGCTGTGGACTAGGTTGGTGGTGGGCCAAGAGTCTGCCAGCCATGGGTAGTTGCCCATGTTGCCTCCCAGCACACCGGGCCTACAGAGACATTCTGGCATTAATTGAAGACACGGTGGGACACAGTACAATAGCAACGACTGTCCAGATGGATATACAAAGAGCAGCAAGAAGAATAAACAGTTAGAAACATTTACACTCAGTCACTCCAGTCTTTAGATGACTGTTAGTTCAGATAAAATACAGATACATAGCAGAGTATATATGTAGGATAATTTAATTACCGTCCATTGAGTCCAGATCCCTCCCCATGAGGGAAACCAACTGCAGAAGACAGCGAGAAAGAGAGAGTGATGAAGAGAGGTTAACTGACTCTAATTTCATGCTAAATCAGCTGTTTTCATTTCCATTGAAATTCTTTCAATTCCACAAATACTGTATGTCAGTAGAGAAAACACAACTAAATCATGTGTCTAAGTTTTTCTTATCTTATAACAGATCTCTGAAAGCAATGTTGCAGTAAATAGACTACTAAAAAGTACAATAACTATAATAGGATATTATACAGTATGTAGTCACAAAAAGAAATATAAAGGTGTAAAACAGGTACTCAAGGCCAAATTTAACCTTAAATGTGAGGATTAAATTGTGGCTATTTTCTCTTGATTTATTGAATAAATCATACTGGCTCCCTCATGTATTAAAATATGAAAAGCTTTGAGCTATAATCTGAATGCCACTTTAAATTATCTCCAACACTTCTGCCATATGTGCAGGTATCATATCATATCAGACAGCACACAGAGAGAGCCTCAGGCCATTAACAAACTACCATTTCACATCTTATTCATTCTTCCTGACCTGCCGGTGTGTAGGCGAAGGAGGCAGTGTAGTGGCTCAGCTCCTTCCTCTTTTTGCGGCGGCAGTAGATCCAGACGCTGAAGCCCATGAGGATGACCCAGCAGGCTCCGCCGATACCTGCGATGAACGCCGGCTGCTTGACCACATCGGTGATCTGCTCAGCCAGACTCACGCTACTCTCCTCGCCACTGTCACTGGTGCCACCGCTGGCTCCGCCGCCTGGCGTGGAGGGCTGTTCAGCTGGCAGCTCTGGGGAAGGAAAATGGGAGGTAGGAGGGCAAAATGAGATGACAAGGAAGAACTGAGGGAAACTACAGATCATTTTATCACTTTCTTTGTTGACCTGTTGTTTTATCCATCCAGTGTAATTCATATTGTGTAACTTATGCTTGTGTTTTTAAAGTCAAACAGAACAATCAATAAAGGCCTCATCATGTATATAGAGTAACTTTTATTATGCGTGGATGAGCCTAAAGCAGTCGAGAAATGATAGACATAGGGGTATGCCAACATGCAAGCTAAGCAGGTATAATATTTACCTCGTCCACTGATGTAGGTTAGTGTGTTAGCATGCTAATATTTGCTAATTGGTACAGACAAAGTACAGCTAAGGCTGAAGGAAATGCTATCAGTTTTGCAGGTATTTGGTCATAAAGCAAAATATTTGGCAAAGTAAAATTTTGAACTGATGATGGGGCAAGATAAAAAGTTAAATGATCAGGATTAAATCAGAATCAGAATTCATCCACTGTGGACCAGAAATCTTTTTTAAAAATTTCATGGCAATCCATCTGATAGTTGTCGAGATATTTCAGTCTGTACCAAAGTGACAGACCACCACACAAACAGCCAGTCAATGCTATCCACGGGGCAATGCTGCTGGCATGGCTAAAAATATACAAATAAACATTCTCCTATTAGGGTCAGGGTTATGGTTGTTTGTCTCTGCTACATCTGCACAACACTGTTTTCAACACTGCAAACTCACTGATGAGGACAGACGCCGGCTGACTGCGAGTGCCGATGCCGGCGCTGGTCACTGCTGCCACCTCCACTTGGTAGAGCACGCCAGGTATCAGGCCTTTCAACACTGTGGACAACACGTTTCCATCCACCGTCTTGTTGATGTAGTAGCGCGTCTGGTTGTCGCCGCCACTGCCCACACACCAAACCTTGTTGGGATACACAGAGTTGGCATTAAACTTGTTCTGCAGATCATTTCATTCTAGATACTTACTGGTCTATATCATTCGGCTGAGAGCGTATTTGCATTTTTATTCACTGATGAAATAGTTAACCATAGGCTGGAATACATTAGATGTGTTCAAAACAACATCAAAGCACAGTTGGATATTCCCTGTGTTAAATGTACAGTAGTCATTGAACTTGACCACCAACCTGTGTGCTGTACTCTGTGTTTGAAGTCTTAAAAACACAGCCATTTTCTTCTCCTTTGACAAGGAATTATCTCTGCATATAGGCTGAGTGAACAAAATATTAGGGTCATCTTCTTGAGATTAAACTGCAGCCTCTTTGATAGCTGTCCACAATCCTCCAATAACAACAAGCTTTCCTTAATCTATACCTTTTTTGTGACTAGTATAAATATGTTTAAGGAAATCTCACTCGTCTTAACATTTAGTACATTGACTGCAAATTTTGTCTAAAAGGAAGCTGTTGAAAAATATAGTATGAGTAGGAGTATGTGCTAAATAGAGCGTGACTTGTTTGAGGTGTGTTTACCCTGTACTCTTGGATGATGCCGTTCTGCATCCGGCTGGGCGGAGGCTCCCACGAGACACTGATGCTGGAGTTGTTGCTTAGCTTCATTGTCGCCACTGTAACAGCTCTGGGTGGGGCACTGGGGACTGTGGGAGGTGAGGGACAGCATGCATGTCATTTCATCAACATCATTATATAGTGAAGAAACATGAAAGTGAGCTGTAACAGGAGGGGAAATTAAGTTTTAAGAAGTTAATGATGTTTTGTTTTTCCAGACTAAGCTACTCAAGAAGGTCGATATAAAGTCTATAAGCACTGGTTGCAAGAAAAATTCTGCTCCCTTGTTTTCAATCCAGAGTTTACATCAGTCTATATAAAGCTGCTGTGAACCTCAGGCTGCAAAAAATTGCAGTGTGCGGAGGCTGAATTTAATGAAAATCCAGATCAATATAAATCAACCCAAATTGCAGAGGATATAAAATTAACCCCAAAATGAGATAACATTACTGAGATTCATGTGGTGTCAGGCGGGCTAATGAACAGCCATTTTAAAGTCGCCCCAATGTCAAAGAAAGAAGTTTATTAAAGGAGGTTTTCTTTGAATCTCTTTATGGTGCGGACGTGTCACCAGGTTTATTACCTTCTTCTGGGGTTCGAACCAGTAATGTTCGGCTGTCCTTGCCCTGGAATTCATCGAAATAGGGACGGATCTTTATCTCATACTCAGTTCCTTTGAGAAGGCTGGTGAGGACGGTGCTGCGCTCAGAGGGGGAGTGGATGTCCTGGAGGAGCCAGGTTCCCCCGCTGGGTCGGTAGAAGAGACGGTAACCCTGGACGAACTGAGACTGACGGTCAACCTTGATGAATTGAGGGCGAGACATTGGGAAATTAGATAAAGATAAAAGAGAGGAGACATGGAGATAAAGTGAAAGAATATATTTCTCCATTCACTACCCCTACCACAATTTAAAAACAAAGAACCACTCACAGTCCAGGATACTCGCATGGAAGCTGTTGTTAGTGTGACAGGATCTTGCAGCTGGACAGCCACCTCTCCCAGCTCCCTTTGCACCTGCCTGTGGTCCACTCCCTGACCTGTAGGACTCACATCTGAAGGCAACACACATATTCACTACTTGTTAGAGTACTGCTGCCAATGTATTAGCATATTCATTATGCATTTGGTGGGAAATAAGTGGAGACTGACCTTGTGTTCTGACAGGCTCAGAGATGGGGCTCGGGTCACTCAGGCCATAGGCGTTGACAGCTCGGACAATGAATAGGTAGATGGTGTTGGGGAGGAGGCCGGTGATTGTGTGCGTTTCCATCTTGACCATGTCGGCTACAGTCTGCCAGGTGCTGCCTGCTGATTGGCTGTGAAAAGATAGAAGAACCAGTCATGATATGATATTTACCAACCAAATCTGATAGACAAGACAATACAGGTACTCGTGTCATTTAAAGTTTCATTCTGCTTTACATAGGTTTACACTCACAGCTGGTGCTTGCTGTTCCACTGAAACCTTCTGCACATTAAAATGTTTCCTGGGACAGACATTGCACACATGACATGTATTGTACGTCATGTAAGCAGCAGCTCACTGGTGTGAGGAGGAGCTCTTATTTTTAAATTACCTTATGCCATCACACTGTCACATTGACAACAACCAATTCATTCATATATTTTGCTTTAAATGTTTTTACAGCAAGTAAGGCACAAGTACCTCAAATGCATACAGCACTTGGGTAAATGTACAGTCCTCCACTTAAAGGCTATATACAAAAAGATGTGTGTCTGCATGCACTTCACACACATTCGAATGCTTTGCAATGCTGATGTGATGTGCAGCTACACAATTAAACAATGCATGAGAAGATCTCCAGGCAATAGCTGAATCTATTTTTGGCTTCCTCTAATATTTCTTATCTGGTAAACAATAGCAGATGTGAGCAAAGTCACTCGGTACAGAGAAGTTTGTGCTCCCTCAGAAGATCTCCTCCAAGTGATACAATTTGCTGTCCTGATGAATAATGTAATGAGGCTTGTAAGAAGTCACAGCTGCCAACAGGAAATGAGGGCATGTTCCTAGCCTTGTGGCACTCCCCCAGATGCATTATCCCGCCACCCCTCACCCTGTTCCCTCTTCTCGTCTCTCCCTCTTTGTCTGTGAATTTACTGTCACCTTGGCGGAGTTGCAGTCACAAAGGCCTCCTCAACCATTTGTCTGACACTTTTAGATTTTCCCCAAGGGTACTGTGGGGGTTTGTGGTGAACTAGCTGTACAATTA
Source organism: Centropyge bicolor (assembly GCA_037975185.1). Taxonomy (NCBI): domain Eukaryota; kingdom Metazoa; phylum Chordata; class Actinopteri; family Pomacanthidae; genus Centropyge; species Centropyge bicolor. Next base: position 2,745,285 of record JBBMOC010000016.1, on the reverse strand, counting down.
TACCAAAGACGACTCATGAATACTCATCTCTTGTGTGTGACTGTAGGCCGCCCTGTGACAGTGCTAGATTCAAGGTAACTTTGTGCAGGATATGCTCAGAGGGAGTTCACACACTCATATACAAGGCTGTGGCCCCAAAAAACAGAAAATGAATGCAGAGTCATCAGGAGAATGAAAAATCTGCCTTTGTAGATTAAATAGACAATATTGCATATGTACACACACACTGACACACACAGACAAAAGCCCCAACTCTGACTCTTCCCCGTGCTCCTAGAAACAAACCTTAGCACCTCAGGCAAGGAAATGTTATTGCAAACATCCCACTGCTCCCCTCCAGCTGCTTTATAAAGAATTAGTTTGCGTTATTCGGAAACGCTCTGCTTCCATTGGCCACGGTGGACATCTGGATGTGATTAAGCTCTGCCGGTGTACCCCTTTATCGAATTGGAAGGACACATTTCCCCCATAACGCTGCCTATCTTCATCTGGAGGCCTCCTTCCATCCATCGAGCCACCCATCCTGCTCAGCTAAATCTGCTTTGCCCCTAATTAATCCAAGGTGGACTTTAGTACCTGAAGGTTTCTGCTGAGGTACGTTCAGGTTCATGTCTGAATTAACCTGAATGCACCTCATGACAGGTCATGACAAAGAAGAAAGATCTTTCACATGTTTGCTTGTCAAAGTTTTTTGACATGTTTTATATCATCCACTCACAAGTTCTTAACTGTCTGAACTGGTCTGTAAAACCCGAAAGGAAATGTTACATTCCTTGTACATGTACTGTGTGTGTTTTTTGTGAACAGAGTCTTCTTTTCAAGGTCTAATGTGGTAGCTCGACTCACTTAAAAGAGCAACAAACCATGAAAGAATTTCATTAGTGTGCGCTTCAGAGAAGTTGTTTTACTGTCTCAAAATGAAAAGGTTTTCTGTTCTGGTGAGACTAATACTTAAAATTAAAATTGTTACATTTTAAGATATTCAGTACAAGAATATCAGCCTTGACTGCTAAATAAAGAAGTGGAACAATTTGAGACAAAATTAATTTCTGAAAAAGCAGACAGAGCTGCGACAGGTCGCTGACTAATACATTTGTCCTCGACAGCTGTGAAGATGTCATTAAGAGCAGGGGAAAGTGTGTGTACCCATTTGTGTTTTTGTACCTGCCTTTGAAGTAGCTTAGGTTTTGAAAAACTCACCTGAAGGCCTCGATGATGTAGGAGGTGACGGCGGCTCCTCCCTCGTGGGCATTGGGTTGCCAGGTCAAAGAGACGCTGTTTTTGGAGACATCTGTGACTATGGGTTTGTGCGGTGGGCCTGGCAACTGGAAGGGCTCTGTGGTCTGAGCAACAGATGCATCTGTACTCTCTGGATGGCGAGGGAGCGGAAGAGGAAACAAAGATGGAGGCGGGAGGGAGGAGAGAGGTAGAAGAGGAAAAAAAAAACAGAGAGAAGAAGAGGGTGCACATTTGATTAAACTGCAGCATCCGCCCGTGGCATTACCGTTTCATAATGTCCTCTGTGTAATCCCGCTAATGTTGACTGAACATTTGCATCACCGTCGCTACAGTCTGACTTCCNGCGTGTGTCTGCACATGCGACTGCTGGTTATTAAATTTTTGGGGAGGCAAGCCAAAAGCTAGACGGGCTGTGAAATTGCTTACAACAGAGGGAGATGTTGGGGGTCTCTACACTGGGGAATCTCTCAATGTGACACTGAGGTAGTAACAACTCGCCTCTGAACATGTTTCTGCTGCTTTAGCTTCATTGCTCCAGGTCATTGTTTTTGTCTTTCTTTGATTCTTTATTCTGTAGTTTTTCTTTGTTTCATTTTCAAGGGGCATTCAGAAAGACAACAGCACTGTGTGAAAAAACACAGGCCCTCATTGATTTGAAAACTCAACAAACTTGAATGTATAAGGTAGTGCATATCTTTGTAAACCTCCCCGTTGTGGGACTAATATAGAAATATCTTACCTTATATCAACTACTGGTTACCTTAATGCACCATAAAGGATAGCAATGTACCAGTAAAACAGGCAGTGAAGAAAAAAAAAGTCAGATAGAGATGTGAATCATGTAGGTTTTGAAAGCTCTGCAAATGTTTTATGAGGTATGAAATGCATTCAATTAGCAAGTGGCTGACAGGCTGAATTTGTTGTGATGAAATATTAGTCTAAAAAAAACATGTTGGTTTACAATACAAACTCTGTACAACAGTGAGAGTCACAGATCTTGGCTCATTTACACTACACAGTGATGGCAAAGGGACTGTTATTGTGTTACCGTGCTATTGTGAGTTGCTACTGGGTCTCGAAATAGTTGTCCTGTTGTACTTTGTAGGTGTGTGTGTGTGTTTATATATGGTTGTACAGATGTGTAGGAGTGTTTTGTGGAATTTCAATTAGTATTTCGTCTGCTTTGCTACAAGATGTTTCAGTCTTCAGTCGCTGATCACTTTACATGCAGACCCAATCCAGCACAAAAACACAATCAGCCTTACTTTATTCACTTGTTCAGCGAACACAGCCCACATTATTTCCCTTGAAAACCTTATACATTATGCAGAGGATGTACGAGGCCGAGCCTATCGTGACTAATGCCTTGCTGAGTGGCGTGCACGTACTCGGCCATTCTCTTCCCCCGCATCTGGGCCGTCTCATCAGTAACACTGACAGAGGAATTACTCAAGCCTAAGTGGCTTGTCAGAGCCTCCTGCAGGACACGGGACAGGTGACTCTCCAACCTATACAACAACCCTCGCTGCTCCGCCTCTCTTTCTGTGGTGCCTGACCTTGAGGTGACCTGGGGGCCGGCTGATGGCGTGTCTGTCTGAGGGGGTAAAACGCGGGTCCCCAGATGGTGGCGTTTGATCGGTGGATGGGGAATCAGCACGGAGGGCGGGTGGGGTAAACAGCCAAGACACCTGACTTTTAATCAAGGCCGGCAGCTCTGGGCGCTGCGCAAAACAGATTGCTTAAAAATGGATGAGGCGAGAGGAAAAGAGGAGAACGGGAGAGAGGGAGATAGGAGAGAGAAGCTCCAAACTTAGAAGGAATCTAAGAATATTTATGTATTCATAACAGTGTGATTACGTCTTTGACATTTGGGATACTTCTGCACCACACTTCCCAGAAATCATCTGCCAGTCAAACAGAGTGACGTGAACTTTGGTGTCTTTTTCTTTGTCCACCACCTGCTACGTTCCCAGTTAGCATGGGTATCAGCCATCTGCACAACAGCACACAGAAGGTTGATGATGATGATGTCAGATCCTTTTTTGGGAGAGTGCAGACGTGAAATCTGATTACCAGCTATGACACGTGTACATTGGGATTTAACGTCAACACATGAACTCGATTTCCTGCTTTAACCTGATTACTCCCAGTAATCTGTTTTCTTTTGTCCATGCAGTCCTGCTCACACTCCTCAGGCTTTGTTTGGGTTCCTCTGTTTCCAAACTCTCTTCCTTTATTTTTACCTTGCCATACCCACACACACACACACCCTACCCCATAGCCACATCAACAGCAGCACAAACCTCTCTTTAACTCCCCCTTCAGCACCACGCATACACTTCCTGTCTGTCCAGGATGTCTTGGCACCAGTGTGGGACAGCAATAGTGTGTGTGTGTGTCTGGCAGAGATCCCAGGGTAATGGCATCTCCTCATTGCCAGGGTACGAGGAACAAACAGACCATCTGTCCCCCTCCAGGGGCCCAGATGATATCGACTTATTTATACTGATTATTTCGGGGTTAAATGTGCTTCATGACTGCTGATTTCTTTTTCTTTTTTTTACTATCATGCAAAAGGAAGATTGTGCTCAGTGTTTTGTTTAATGCGTTTCCCACTCTCTTTTGAAGTGAATTCACAGCAGAGCTCACATAAATGTAATGGGTTTTAAATCTAACATCTTAGGTAGAGACTTTTACTTATGAGAATTTGGGGAAATTGTTTGGACTTATTTCATAAATAGCCAGACTGACATTATAAGATAATCATATCAATATCCGAGAAATGAGGGTCTATAATATACCCACATTATCAAGTATACCCAATTTACTTGCTAATGAGAGTGATATTACAGTTTTCCAAGATTATTACCATTAGCATCTTTAAACTGAAGTCTGCCAGTTTGAAGGATTTTTTCCATTTTATCACGACTCAATTCATATTTTCTTAGGTTTGGCACCAGTTGTAATCACTGAGCCTGGTGACACTACTAAAAATAAGTCTAAAAGGGCAACTTTTTGAAACAGGATAAAAGTCTGTCAACTGTGATGGATAGTGACAAAAGGCTATTTATCTTTAACAGTTCACTTTGTTCTTCTCTTCCACAAAGTTTGGCTAACTTAGAGGGTATGTTCAAAATCTACCTAATGTCTACTCCTGGTTTTTTTTTTATTATTATTTAATAAAAAAAAACCCAGTTATTTCTGGTCTCCTCTTTGAAATCCAAAGCCATAAATTCCATCTGTTGTTATGTTTGCTGTAAAACAATAAAATCAAATACACCAGCATCACTAAGGGCATGTCTGCTCACTGCGTAGACTCTGATCAAATGGAACCAATGTCTATAGAGAACTTCAACATGGTGTTTGACAGCTTAAAATGGGATCCAAAACATAAGCACTTCCACGTTGGTGCTCTCAGCTGTCAAGTCACTCCCTTTTATTCCCACATGAAAACAGTGCAGCATAGGCTTCTGACTCCCAACTATTTCTCCTTCCATCCTCTTCTCTCACTCAGCCTCCTCAGTCTCTATCTCTCTCATTCATCCAGTCCTCACTTGCAGTGATGTATCGAGGATTTAATTACAAGTCTCAGCGATCGTTAATCATTGAGAACCCACAATCAATTAATGTGCGAGCCTCCTCGAGTCTCGCAGAGGCTTCGGTGACCTCAGGTGCTGCTTCATACCCAGGAGGGAATTCTGGGCAGAAAAGATTTCATTAGCATGGAGTAAGATGGTGCTAACGACTACTAATGGCCTCGCATGCTCATTATCATGGTGATCACGCCTCACAGATGCGGTTTTGCTACATTCCCCACCTCTCCTCCTCTCATAAAAGCTTGTCATTTGAGTCAACCATAAAAACGTCCTCTGTTTAAGTGCTTCATACTTTCCCTGTAATTAAAATTGGTGTTTCATCATGTGGAATATGTTTATCTTGCGTGAAACGCATCGTGTTTGATGTGCAAATAGTGATACATGTAGATGATGAATACATTTTAATGAGTTCACCGGAAGGTGTGCTGCAATGGAATGAGAACTAGTTATAAATATACAATGAATTAAACTAAGCTGAAGGTCATCACAGAAAAGCTGTGTATTTAAGGGGCAAAACGAAACAGATGTAATATAAAAATTTTCATTTCGTGTTTCATAACTCATAATAAACTAATTAAAGTGTCTTCAGTTTATTTTGTTTAGGTCTTTCATTCAAATACCTGGAGGTTGGTGATTTGGAAGGTGCCGTTTTCCATTAAGCTGATTCGACCATCGTTTCCCAGAATCCTCTGGCCGTCTTTTTCCCACTGGATGCTGGGGGTGGGGTTGCCCATGATGTGACAGTGCAACTGAGTGGTGGAACCAGGAGCTGAAGTGTGATTGGCTGGTCCCTGGCGGATGATGGGTGGGACACGGTCCGAAGGTGCTATAGGAACAGAGAACGAATTCAGATTACTTTTTGAACTTCAACCTTATGATTCTTGTGTTGTGAAAAAAAAAATCCACTGTGATCAAATTCTAACTGACTGTAGAGCTACAGTATGCCGAGTATCATCCTGTCCAATATTGTCACTCTCAGTAATCATCATAACAACAAAAAGCATTCCACTCAGCTGTTCAAACAAAAAAAATATCACATTTTATCCAATAATCTCAGGCAAAACAGAAATATTACATCTTAACTTCTGCTTCAAATCCATTATAAATTTTAACTGTTAGACTAATTTTTTGTAGGTTTGATGTGTTTTCAATTACTGGTAATTTTTCAGTTTGCTATCATTGTCCTGGAAGCCATATTTACAGAGAAAGACACAACTAAAAGTCACTGTTTGCTCTTTGGGCTGTCCTGCCATGTGAAAGGTGAAATGTCACTATAAGAGAATATTCACTCTCAGAGGCTCTCACCTCTCTGTGGTCCTGTCCCAGTTCAACATGCAAATCGATGACATAGATTTTTCTCAGGCAGGAATATGTTGATACAGTTGCCTGCTGTCAGAATTATGGACAACTTGCCAGCATATTGAGTTATACCTCAATGCACACAATATTTAATAATATTACACTTGAAAGTGTCTTTTCAACAAAGACTATATCTGTGAGCAAGCATAGATTATTAGCCATATAATCTGAGCAGATAGTTGAGAGACAATGAACACATAATTCCTATTTACTACATGCATGTGTATGTATGGCATGAAACCCCACAGTTTTATACAGTCATGAGCAGAAACTAAATTCTGTAGTCCGTTCACTTGTAGTCAATAAGCTATTACACACATTTTGGTACGAGACAGATCCAAAATACTGAGGGTCAATTTGCACTAGACCTTGCTGAACAGTTTGTGAAAGACAACTTCGCAATTTCATGACATCTTTTATTAGCTTGAGGAAATGTATAAATAAGTGAATAGCGGTTGTAGGATTTGTTTACATCAGCTGCCCTGCTGGGCTTCACAAAGCCAGAGGAAAACTTTCCACACACATACATATGAATATCCTTATTTGTTGTGCAGCTACAGCTACTGCTTTTAACCCACAGGCATATTTCACTAAATAAATGTCTCAAAAGAATAAGCATGTTTTCGCTTGACCCTCACATGCCCACAGCCTTCCTGACAGCTTCACCAAGAAACTCATGGACATATATGGCTGCACTCTAAGTCTGTAAGTTCAATCTTAAATGTAAACACTATGGTATGAGTGTTGCCAGCTAGAAGAGTTACGCTTAGTTTAGGCAAGTCAAAAATTCCTACACATTCATAAATGGTTGTGGAAAGTAGCTGAGGACTAAAAGTCCCTGGATTTATCTCTCTTTTCTTCCCTGCAATGGCAACTGTTTCTCACAAAGTCCTCACAATGCAATGACTGAGCAAAGAAAGAACATTTCGCTCACTGTGCCATTTGACATTTGCCTACAGTCGTGGAGCATGCCCTCATTAGTATTCTGTGCTGTAGAAAGCTCTGATAGCATCAGCTAACTGAAGCTAACTGAAAATGTGAAAAGTCAACACAGGAGTTAGAGTAGCGGAGTAGCGGTTAGAGCTGAACAAAATCTTTGTTTACTCCCTGAATGGGAGGGATGCAGGTAGGGAAGCATATGTTGCAGCAGAGATATTTATGTAGAACTATCACCGGTTGTCCTTTTGATTACATCAGATAAGAACTCCTGCTGTTTGCTCATTTGGCGGAAGAGTATTTTAATTTGAGACAGATCTGAAAGTTTTTTTTTTTTTTTGATTGATAAAGGTGCACATTTGGGTGGAGGGGTGGGGGGTTAAAGCAACAGATTGTGAGACAAGCTTAATCAAACATGAAGCTGAAAATGTTAAGATTAATGATCAGTTGTTTAAATTAGGAATCTTTTTTATATAAACACATACATAGTATTTTTCATTGAGTTAATTACATTTTGTGTCTTTTTCAATTGATTAAAGTTTTAATGGAGATTTTTCTGTCACACAAATGCCAAAAATGTCCGAATCAATATGTCATTTTGTTCAGTACTGAAAACCAATAAAAATGACCTCTATACGTCAATGCAGTTTAAAGATGAAATTTTTCAAGCGTCTTATGACAGAATCTGTAAATAAACTATTTTTCTGGGAGAGTAATTTTGGCAGAGCACTTCATCAAGAGAAAGGTAAAGGAAGATTCAGGGTGTCAAGATGTCATTGCTGCCTTGGAGCTTCTTAATCTAAGGGAGGCACTGCTGGCTGAATAAAACTGTATTTGAACCAAACTATCAATTCAGCAAAAGCAAATACACAACAAATGTCAGAATTTTAAGAGTGGAAGCCAAAAGCCAAGTAATGACATGGGGCATGAGCCACAAGCAGAGAGAACATATCAAACCAGTCAAGTAGATTTTTACTCTGAATAAATATCAAAGCTAACAATCACTGCATCTTAAGTTTGAACGCTGTTTGTTACTCTTTCAGTTACAGGTTACTGTACACCCACACTTACCACTTTCCACCTCTAACAGTGCTTTAGTCAGGATGCTGCCGGCCACACTGATGGCCTGGCAGATGTAGTAGCCAGAGTCTTCGACTTGGACGTCGGTGATGGTCAGCTCACCACTCAGCGACACAGAGAAACGACCAGATTGTGACGGCTCCTGGATGGGAAACAGCAAGATCTGAAGAAGAAAAACACAACAGAGATCAGTCTTTTTATTTAATGTCTCCATAATCATTCTATATCTGAACATACATTACCTAATCAATTTTGTAATTGATATCAATTTGAGGTAGAGCCAAAGATTCATTATTCATATATGTGCTTTTACTCTGACTGATACTGAATGAACATGTCTTGAAATCCTCAAGCTACAGCACAAATGAAATGATGTCAATGCCAGACAGGAGTTGTTATACTTTGCGCTTTATTAAGAATTAGAATTTTTCAGCCATATGCAATATGAATACATAACTGAACTTGAATGTTCTTAGGATAAGGTTTGTGTTGACATGCTCATCATAACAAAATAGTTACCTTGCGTCCCTTGAAAATAAGACAAGGAGGACATTTGTTGGATAAACTAAGGTTTGTAATTCAAATGACATACCTTAGTTAAACTTGGCACTTTGTAAAAGAACGTTAACTCTTTGTGCATATGCATACTCTTAAACTTACAACAAAAGAAACATGACACAGAGTAACAGAAAAAAGACATAAAGCTGAGGGATGGATGGAGGAAGAGCAGCAGGGAGACTGAACAGATGCTAACAGTGGTTTCCCATTTAAAGACAAGGGCTGGCTTGCTGCAAAACGACACTGCAAAATTACTGTAGTTAAAAACTAATTTTCATTATTGGTTCTCAGTGTACATTAAAAAAAATCAAGAAAATAAATGGTGCCTGTGACATTCTCTCTCATTACATCTACATGATGCAGACCCTCTGTTCTTTTATCAGGGGATGGGGTTGCTTAAAACCCCAAACCTTCGCCAACCACAGAGCTGAATAGCTGAAACAAACCTGTTGGATGCCATTGCTCATGGGAGCTTCAGCAGCGTGAGTACCAGCGAAATATATTTCTTTTTACATATCTTTTACACATGTAAACTTTCGTCTGTAGCCTGAAAGGATTTCACACTCACCCTTGTACAAACATTCCAGTGGCTTCCACTTTCTAATGTAATACAACACCAAAAGTCTTTTTTCCACATCTTTTATTCCTAATCTTCTCTTCTTTCCTTTTTCATTTGTCAGTATAAAAAAAAACTGTATATTTCCTGGGTATTTCACTGATAAGCACACATTATTCACAACATGCTACCCACATACATCCTGTCCGCCTCCCCCTCCACCATGCTTTCTCCTCTTTATCTCTCTCCTCCGCTCTTGTTCACCCTCTGCCACACGCATTCTCTAGGCCTCCTCCAATCTCACTCTTCCCTCTCTAATCTGTACCTGGGAGCCATGCTAGAGGCACCCACGCACTCCCATCAGGCCTCTCAGTGAATTCCGAGCGGCTGCATTGCTTATCATACGCTCGCCTTTCTCACACACATGCTTATGCGCGCACAAACCCACATGCACAGGAACTTTTGAAGACACGGTGCAGACTCATGCTTTGGTGAATAATACCCTGTTTGGATGATGGGAAAATGAGGTGTGTGTGAATACGTGGTTGTGTGTGTGATTCAGCCTGGCACGACTCTACAGCAGATAGTGGTAAAAATAAAGGATGATAGTTAAGAGCATGACAGTAAGATGAGATGTAGGCTCTCTTGAAGGACAATAACAGGGTGGCATGTAAAGACACTAACTCAAATTATTATAATAATATTACAAGAAGTTACCCATAGGGCTCTTTTTTGACTTTGATATATATGGAAAAATGTCGGTGTTCATTCCAACTTTTAAAATGGGCGAAACCAGCTGATATCTTACAAAAAAGCAAAAAATGTAGTTTAACCACATCCAGTAATTATTTTGGATTTAATTTAAGTTGCATTACATCGTAGCAAAGGTTGAGCTAGGTTTACAATTTATGCTGGACAACTCTGAAAACAACCTTTTACTAGAGCGCTCTTGTCTTCTTCCATGCTGTGCTGCTGCTGCTGATGTTGACCTGAATGCAGCAGATCTGAGATGCGCTTGTTTACTTCAAACCGTAGCGAACAGAAAACACAACACCCTGTGGATCGATCATTTTAAACTTTCAAAATGGGCCTGAACTTGCTCTGAACTGCAATTTTGTACAATGCACCCTGGGCTTAGAATAATTTCCAAGACAAACTTCATTTGGTTTTTTCACAGCAGGCATCGACACCCCACATTCAAAACATGTTTCATGAATGATGCAAATGCTTTACATCGTAAAGTTTGCTCCTTTATGACTCTTATTATGTTCTCTGCTATATGTTAATGTTTAAAAAATGTGACTGTTAACTCTGTGCTACCATTTTTGTCAGGTCATTTGTCAGAGATAATGTATCTGAAGAGACTTACTGGATTAATAAAATAAAATAAAAAATCGGATAATCTTTAAAAACAGATGAATCTTTATTACTTTAAAGAGCAGCATTTCTCAACACTAAAAATGAACATAGTTGCAAGGAAACTTCAGGGTTAACTCCCTACTTCAGTCACCATGTTGGTAGGTGACGAGGCCAGAACCCCTATATTACCTTAACTACACTGTGGAACAACACAACAATATATCTATATATACAGATATATACATATACAGAAATATACAGTACATACTTGTGATGTGACCCTTTTGTAAAATTACCTTATTTGCCATGGCCTTACTATTCTAACATCTATTATTGTGATAGTACAGAAACGTCTATCACTACTGGGTGCCCTGTTAACCACTAGCTCTCCCTGTCACTCACACACCATTTTCCAATGCACCTACTGTCAGACACAAATTGACTGTGAAACCCTGATGGATGCCTCAGAGGGCAGAGTTTCACAGCAGACTTTAATACATGTTAAAGGACATTTCTCACCTGGCTGCCTTCTTTTTGCCAAAAGACTGCTGGTGGGGGGTTTCCTTTGGTTCCACAGAGGAAGGTTACGGTGCGACCTGGAGCTGTGATCTGGTCCCGCGGCCGAACCACGATCTGAGGGGGCACTGCAAAACAGAGAGGAAAGGAGAAATGGATATCAGGGCCCAATAGAAGTGCAGTTTTTTTGTGTGTGCGTGTGTGTGTGTGCACTGAGTGGGCTAATACAGTGAGAATGTGTCAGCACTGGCATTGAGTGCATTAAGCCGTGACAGGCCACCAGTGATGACAGCGAGTCATAACTGACAAGTCTCTCACTCTGGCTCTCCCTGTCTCTTTATCTCTCTCTCTCACACACACACACATACCACACACACACGCATAGAGCCAAAGGCACACAATCACATGCAGATACACCTATTGACTATAAGCATAAAATAGAACAAGGCAAATCTCTGCTGCCACCTACAAACATTTATCTACATTTATCTCTATGTCTATTTTGGTCAGCTACTTATTCTCACCTGCCTCAACATTGAATACACTTTCACTAAAGGCCAAACAGGGAAACACTGGGGGAAAGTAAGGAGTAAGTAAGAGACAACAAAGTGAAGAGGACTTTCTCCACTGCTGCTACTTGTTGTGAGCCCACAGTAAACTATGTTCAAATACCCATCACGTCCAAATACTCCACCAACATTACTAACATATTGGCATATTTAAAGAATTTCCCAGTTTGGGACAAATAAAGTGCATCTATCTATATCAGTCGTCATTACACATTTTCAACCTAAGAGGTGTTTTGTCTCAAAAAAGCAAGAAAGCCCCAAAACAGACAATGACATTAATTATATTTGATACTTATCACGAGGCCAATTTTTCTGAGTTCATATACAAAAAGATTTTAATTGACTGACACTTTGAGTCAACTCAGAGAAAAAAAACAATCCCTTAAGTAACACACACTCAGAAGTTACCACACTGTTCAAACACAAACCCAGCAGCTGCTTCAACTTGAGTACAGCTTCATTCACAAGGCAGGGAAGTACTGGGTGCAACTAACATCACCATTACAGTGAGAAGTACACAGTTCTTGTAATGTTTATTTAAGTGGAAAACAGTGTTGTTGGCTTCCTGACTAGTTTGAAAAAGGGGTGAGACAGGAAGAGAGAGAGGGTGTGAAAATCTGCATTTCAATCACCTCAGTTTTTTTGGGCCATTATCATATTAATGTCACTAATTTTCACAGGTCTTAAGACGCAAACAGAAATATGAAATGGGGACTTTTAGTTCTTGGCCACAAATGTCTTTACTAAGAAGGGGATACAATATAGATCATTTTTGACCTTGATTTGGCTTTGAGTGATCAAGCCTGCTATAGATGATTATTGGTGAAGCTATAGGTCATGATGATCAATCTCCTATGTAAGGATGTAGAGCCTATTAAAAAGGCCAACCCAGAACCCACAGGGGCCTAAATCCAGGTTTGTGGGTCACCTTTCTGATCCCAGGCACCAGGCTAATCAGATGTCTTTGAACATATGCGAAGGGAAGGAGGAGAAGTCTGTGTTTGTGTCTTCACACACACACACACACACACACACACACACCTCTTTGATTTCTATTGATTCTGTAGCAAGTGACAGGCCTTCCTGCACAGAGAGGGGTGTGAATGCATAATGATGCCCTCCACCAGTCCTAATTGATTTCTCATCTTCCCACCTGATCTCCTGCCTCTCTTTCATTCTCTGTCTCAATTAGCATTGAGAGGAACTGAGAGAAAGAGAAAGACAGGGAGGTGGAGAACCTTGCCAAAGAATAAAAGAGACAAACACTAAACAGGCACAGTGAAAGTGAAAGAATAAACAGGCAACTTTCCTCACACACTTCCTTTTGTGAAAATCAAATTGAGGCTCCAGGGGCTTCTTCTTCATACAGTATGCCATAGCTTCCCAAACTTTTTTCTGCAGGGGCCCCCTTTGGATGATAAAAATATTTTTCCCCCCTATCTATGTGCACCCACATAAACACACTCTGAGACACATCCTATGCTTGCAAACTCCTATTTATTTATTTATTTTTAAACTGTTGTAATTTATAAAAAAAAATTGCTACTTGAGTTTCTGACATCTCACTGAAAAATAAGAAAAGGAACACATCACTTTTATGAATGGAAGCATTAAAAGTGACTGTAGCATACATCTTCTAATTTCGTATCTAACGGTATTCATTGCTTTCAAGGTTTTCTCAAAACTGCCTCTCTGCACAGAAATGGCAAGTTACCACTCTGTATGCCTCCTCATATTTTCTTTTCTTTGTTTTGCTACTTGTGAGGTTTGGTTTAGAGTCATAGTCTGCTTTAAGTTTACCTGGCAGCCCTTCACAAACTTCTCCATGCTTTGACGGCATGCATCATTTGTTTACATCTAGCCTTGCCCAGCAGGGTTGCCAGGTCTGCGTTTTTTTCCGCAGAATTGGGCTACTTTTTAAGTGTTGCTGTGGGATGATTTATTTTGTCTGCTGGTTGGCTAAACCTATTTTGCATGCAAATTACATTAATAACATCTATAAATACACATCCAGAATTGATGACCTAATTAGCCCATGTGTACACACATGCAGACCCCGTCGCCCAAACGTTTGCTGACATTAGTTACCTTAGAGAATATCAATTTGTCTTTAATTTTGCTGAGAGGGTCAGAGTTCGATTGAGTGCTTATATAAAGAGAAAATAGTTTAGAAACCAAGACAAACAGAGACAAGTTTAAGGGTCAAGTCAAAAAATCAGGCAGCACTTAAAGAAGATGAGTGTCAAGAACAGGAATCTTCTCTGACATGAAATCCACTGACTGCCTAATTTCCAGCCTCCCTCTTTGTGACTTGCCTGCTCCCTGTATTTCCTCACCTCAGATGAATGTGCAACCTTAACTTCCTGCCCTACAAACACATTTTATTTTCTACCTTGAGAATTACTCTGCTCTTTCCTATCCTAAAGGCTGCTTCCACCATGGGCCCTTAACGCAGCACAAGAGGATCCATGTGTCAGCTCTGGATAAATCACAGCTAAGGGGACTTTGGCCAAGATGGGCGGACTCATATCCCGGGATCAATCATACAGCCTACACTAACACCAACGCCCAAACATGCTCCCAGTGTTTTGGATGTGAACACACAGTGGTACATGGGCCAGTGGCACTGAGCCCCTGCTTTCACATTGCAGCTACCTCAAGGACAGGCTTCCTGTCAAGACTAATGCAAGGCCTGAAATATTAAAGAAGTGCAATGTAATATCTGCTTCTTATGTAATGCAACTCCGGGTTTACACACAAACAGATGTGATGAACACTCAAGAGAAAAGGCACTGTATCAGAACACCGTGCTAAGCAGGCCATTTGACAAAAACTTGTCAACACCTGAACATTTTCCCCTTTGTGCCTGACACAACGCCATAACTTTGACCCAAATACAGTGACAGCTAGGAATATTCAGGCTATTAAAATGCCGTTTTTGGTGCGCTACATAGCCCTGTCTGGAGAATAACAATGTTTGATTTGAGGAGGCAAGCCGGCACATTGCCTGAGGCTATAATAAATAATTAGCAATAATGGGTGCACTCGGCGCGACACTGAGCCTTAGATTTAGGGCAGGCAGAAACATTAGCGTCCTCACATGGGATGGAAAGGGGTAGATGGATTGTAACTGAACTAAGTGAGTAACTGAAATATACATGACAAAAATCAGCAAACAATGCCTGCATGTCAAGGAAGCTGTTTGGTCAGAACGGTGCTTGTATGGCAATTCAGTATTCTGGGATGCTGGCTTTTAGGTATGACAGTTTTTCTTGTTTGAAGTAGCCTTTAAAAAGACAGAAACTGCTCATCAAACTGGTCTCTTTTGTCTTGTGATGAGGACCAAATGTTGTCTTTGCCAGTCCTTACTTTTTAAATTGGCCATTTAAAGTCAAGTTTTTAAGGGAAAGGGCAGAGTAGGTGGTGAGGGTTAAGGTTACTTTTATGTCGGGATCAGATGACACAAAGAGAATATCTCCCCAGAGGGTTCCTTGACAGGTTAGATGAGACGATTGTGGTGCTGCCATGACTTGGGAGAAAGCCATGTCAGACTTCACATCCAAAGATGATCAGACAGGAGCAGCCACAAAGACACAGAGAAGTACATCAATATCTATGGTGCAGGTTGTATACATTATCAAGTTAGACAAGAGAACGTAGAAAAAAATCATGTTAACTTTGAGGCATCAAAGACCAAAAAATGATCTTCCATTAAGACACCACTGAAAAACTCATTTTCAGTTGGGACCCTCGATGTCAGTTGCATCTAGCCATTTTAGTGACAATACCATGTAGTGTAATCCTAGGCCAGTATGTGGTGGATAGTGAAACAGGAAGTAAGGGTGTGGAGGTCCAGGTGGTGGTTGGGTTTTCAGCAAGTGTGACTTTCATGCAGGAGATGAATGATGGGAGACAGTGAGATGATGGGAATGTTTTAGTTGCCTAGCTTTAACCATAGCTTACTGCCATAGACATGAACTTCCCTGACTTAAACCATGCCATAGTTGCCAAAAACACTAGCAGTGAATGCAATCCAGGGTTGGAGTCATCCAATATTGACATTCATGTCTTGTGACTGAGTTGCTGATCCCAGCTTAAGTTGGGTTTGGGAAGAAACATCATCAATGGAAGATCCTCATAAACAAAATAAGCAGACAAATGTTGCGACCGGCTCAGCTGCTCACCACATACTGTGCTCCCACTAAGACGGATCAGAGCGTGTGATTTGTTCCACTGCTGTTGTATGAAGACACAGTGTGTTGCTCAATCACACAGCAAAGGCAGACAAAATGCTTACAACCAAAGCATCTTACCTCCTCCGCTCCCCCATCCTCACACTTGACATGCGATTTGCACCAACATACTGAAGCTATCACACACAGGGGAACACAAACACACACGCACACTCCCAGCAGGAGTTCCTCACAGGCCTCGATGTGACAGGCAGCTGTCACAGTCCCACGCTGATGCAGACAGTGTGGTTCACACAAGTACGCTTGAGTAAACATACTCTCACGCTGCTGCTGCTGCTCTTGCTGCAGGAGTCTCATATAACAACCTCAGACACATACACACTGTTTTTTTCTGACGTTGTTTCCATTCTGATAAAAAGGAGGAGGTGGTTATTTCCTGGGCAGAACTTATCATAGCTGGACCGTAACTCATTTATGCTTTTATTGAGTTTGGAGTTGGACTGAAGTCAACCACTTCCATAGGGTAATAACATAAGCAAATATTTGTATAAAATTCAAAAGGGTCCATTGTACCTCTTGTCTGTACATGTGATATGTAAAGCAACCTAAAGTTTGTGGTACAACTTGCAATTGTTTTCCTTCTCTGGACCATTTTTTGTTTTTCCTTCCCCGTCCCTGCTTCTTCATTCCCCTAGGCTGGCCACATATTTACAGACAGGACTAACTCAGCCTTGAGACAGATTCAAGGTGTGAGAAAAGACATCAAGTCCCCTTCGCTTGACTTTTGCCATGCTGGTACTTGTAATTTAGTAAGGAATCCAAATTGAATATGGAGGGGCAAAGTGTCAGTTCCTATTTAGTTTTACTTTCTTGCCCACAGACTCCAGGAAGCAACTAGGGTTAACTTGCAAATGGGCAGCAAGATCACTTTGGAGCATCGTGCCTCCTCCTGCTGAGAGAGGATTGGCGTTCCTGATTGTCACCAAGAATGCTGATATTTTAGTCTGACATCTTGTAGTGGGAGCAATCAAACAAACCAATCTGTTGTTCTGACCAACATCAAGATGGAAAGCAGATCTAGGAAATGGGAGATGTTACTAAACATCATCTAACATGCATCCACCCCAATGAATTGAAAACAAAGGTCAGATAAAAGGAAATTGATCATTTTTTTGTCATTTCCGTGATGTTGAAAGAAAAATTCTCAACCCAAACCAACTCAATGTCAGTGATTGGGCACTCCACAAATATCTATTCCGTTTATTAGCAAAATAAAAAATGTATACAGCTTAAGAATGCTCATTTCACAGTGGAAAACAAGCTATTTTGTTTAGCGCAGTCTTAAAATGGCATTTCTTTGATACCAGCAGACTACAAGATCTAAGACTCTGAGAGAAGTTGATTTCAAGTAGAATGTACCAATGTGGGATCGGTCTCTTCAAACCTTATGCTCATATTTGCCCAAACATTGCTACAGAGAACTGTTTTTCTAATGGACATAAATCTGAAGTCCTCTGCAAATGTGGCTCATAGAAGCATAAAAGGGTCACTTCATCCCTCTGCATTGCCCCTGCCTACACATATGTGAAGTAACTAAGAGGTGAAAAAGATGAAATTGTACAATGATGTCAACCTTTAAAGCATCAAGCCCCTTTCAGGAATAGAAATGTACAGTGAAGAGTCCAAACAGACACACACAGACAGCATTTCCAAGCACACTCCCAAATTAAAGCTTCTCTTTGTTGCATTATCTAAGCTGTTCCTGAAACCCATCATTTACACTTCCTACTACTTATTACAAATTTGTTGTTATGACATCGGGGGAAAAAAAGCTGCAGATTCCTCAGACACCTGTGAAAAATTGCAGCTTCCTCAATTACATGTTTGTCTTCCAGGAATGCCAATGAAAAGCTCAATCCAATACAATATATAGTAGTTAAGAAAAAAACAGTGTCACTTCTTTGGTAATGGTCTGACATTTTCCTATTTCTTGACAGACAGAAGAAGCATCCTGTGCTGCCTTTTCATTTACATACACATTCACTGTTTGGAGCTTGGAGTAAGACGATGAGTTTGTGAGCTTACAAACTGTACTTCTCTGTTTGCTAACGGGGTCTTTGCTGAAAACAAAACACAGTAAAATTTAAAGTAAGGATGCATGGACTAATCCTCATATTACTGCAGCAGTATTAAACTCTTATGATTTGTTTTGTAGTGTGTGGGACATTTAGGTTTCATCCACTGTTGTTCCCTTTCACTGTAGACTTTATGTGCTCAAGAGTGTTTGTGTACCAAATCAAAAATCCCTGGTATTAATGGAGCTGTTCCTTTGTAGTAATGGAGGTTCGGCCAGATGAGCTAAATCATGAGTAATAAGCAGCTGTAGAATACCAAAAGCCTACTCCCAACACCTCCAGAGGTACTTAAATACTCATGGACTATCTTCCATTCCTGAACAGCAAAAAGCGCCAGTGGTGTGGGGGTTATGCATCCAACATGGCAACCTTACAGTGTGTGTTTTTATTACTCTGTCTCTCGTGTCTGTTAAGCCCTCAGACACACACATACGCATACATGAAAAGATGGCATGAAATGGAATACTTACTGGATGGGCCGACTGTGATGGATTGATGCAGAAAGGGGTGGAAAAGAAAAGAGAAAAAGAACGATGAATGAGAATTCGATGATGAGATGAGATAATACTGGATGAAACATTTGCACAAAAACAGAGTGAAACTCAAACAGAGCACCACTGCCACTCAGGTCTATTCAAAATTAACAATCACACAAGTTAACTGAATATAAATGGACTGAAGTGAAATTGGCTGCTATTGAAATGAAGTGGGGGTTAATGCTGCAGCTGCATGCACCAACCCACAATCAATCTCAATTTGCCGAACATCTGCCTCTGGGAATGACTTCTTCATCCTGCACCAAAGTTCCATTGGTAAAATGTGTTCATGCATGTGCCAGAGTGTGTATACACGTGTCTTCCCTCACACCAACACATACCCTGTGTCTGTTTGTCACTGCATGCATGTGGGTATAGTATGTGAGCATACGTATGTTGACAGATGTCAGAAATGTCGGTACAGACTGGAGGGCCCTCTCACAGAATCAACTGTTACAGAGTAAAACTCTAAATATTCTCTTTTATCATCACAAATGACAGATTTCTCATCCGAGTGCCTCTCTTCAAGGGACTGACTTTATTCTAATGCAATTTCAATGCTTTTTGATCTCTCTCTCCAGAGGAATGACGAGCCGAGGCTTGAAAGGAACATAAAATCCATTTTTCACTTTTCTCTCTTATAGTTTCAGTTAACAGCATGTTACCAGTGGCAGAGCATTATATATCATTACAATTAATTAATTTAATTTTATATTTATTATTAAACAGTCACAGTGTCTGTCAGGCTCTCTTTTGCAAGTTTCTCTGGCTTCTTAAGGGCAATACGTCCTTGTATAAACATTTTGGAAATTGATGATAACATTCATCATGTTTTAAAAGAGAAAACTGACTTGACGGGAAATATTCCACGAAAGCTACCAAACTTAATTCATCAAAAGACAGACAATTAATTGAGGGCATGCTGGTAGGTGAGATGTTTTGTAAAGCATAATGGAAAAACTGGCCATCTGTGCAAATAATTTACTCATGTATTCAGTGTTAAAATCCAATTTTCTGCTAGTGCAGAATTGCCTCCACTGAAGTTTAACTCATTGAACTACATTTAAAGCAATAAAGCTCGATAAGACTTTTTAGTTGGTTGTAGATTTCTATTTTTCAATTATTGAGAAAAAGACACAAGATGTCTTCGAATCTAGATATATATACATACTACACAACATATCAGACCAACATATCATCACTAAGGCACTTTTAGGTATGATTCACGTTTAATATTAAATGAAACAATTTGCAAAGAGAAATAGTTGATTTACACAATATTTCTGATGCACATGTCTGCCACACGTGCGGCCATGTGTATGTAGCAAGTAAGGAATGGTCTTCCATGTCTTACCATGAACTTGCAGAGTCCCCGATGCTTCGGCCTTGCCCACGCTGTTCTCTGACACGCAGGTGTAAGAGCCTTCGTCCTCAGCTCGCACCTGGGTCAGACGCAGGCTGTTGTCACTGCGGATCTCAAATCTGGAAACACGACACACAAGATTTCACACAAAATGCAGTACAGTACTCTTCTGAAAATTCAAATTAATTTAATGTTTTAATACAAATTTCAAAGTTATCTGATCCATGAAACCTTTGAAAAATTCAACTGACTAACAGGAAATATAGAGCTATCGGACCAAGAACAAGGCTGTTTGTCTTATTGTCTGAAAAGTTGAAGTAGTGCAAGCTGTTGTTATTGGTGAAATGAGAACAGCACCAGCATGTAGCCTTGGTTTGATGATACCAGGATGCTGCTGATGCATTGTGCGGTTATAACAGAGTGTAAATGAGTGCCGTTTCCTACCTGCCCCGGGGCAGCTCTCCCTCCTCTCTCCGCCAGCGGACAGTCGGAGTTGGGTCTCCGTGCACCTCACAGAAGAAGTCCACCGTATCGTCTGCCAACACCACCTGGTTCACCGGCTGTTTGGTGAACACTGGCCTCTCTGAAATTAGACAGTGACAGAGAATGGAGAGAGGATTAAAAATGCTTGTGCTGCTACTTCGTAATTGCAGATTCACATTTGTCAGAAGCGTGGACTGCTTCAGGGTGGCAGTCCCACACAGATACAATTTTCATATAAAATCTTGTCATTAGTATTTTGCATGCATCTTGCATATATCTTAAAATGTAAAGAACTGTAAAGAAATGTAATGTAGAAATGTAAAGAAAACCAGAGAGAGATGCAAGAGTAATCCAACAGAGGCTGTGAAGAGAAAAAAAGAAAGGAGTAGCAGAGTAGAAGAGGAGCAGGAGGTGAAGGGTTGGGAGGGTTAAGCATGGTGGTGAAAATTGTGTAGGAAAGCTGATGGCCACTGCATTGCACCAGAGCTGACTTGGAGTCTGAATACTTGAACTGAGCCTCAGAGATTTCTTACCAGACATTTACCAACACAAAAAAAAGATCCAGGATGAACACCCAAACATATGAATAAACTAATCTTTATGAACCCATTATTCCTACAAGTAGGAACAGAAAGAAATTACAAATTAGATGAAACCTCTCCAGGGTGATCAGATTGTTGCAGCAGCAGAGACTGTGATATGGATGAGAATAAAAGAAACAGTGATCAACGAGGAAATAAATTGTAAAATGAAAACCAAATTGCTACAACTACACCTTAACATTACCATATAATAAAAAAGATTTTGCATTATCAATGACAGAGTTACAGCTCTGATGGAGGTGAATAACAACATTGAGTAACATACATGGTGCATTCAAAAACAATAGAGACAAATGTCCTGGGAGACAATGACTGCATATATTGTCAGCTCTTATCTTGATCACTGAGAAATTAGTGCACATGTGTAATAATTATTATCTTGCATATTTAGCAGATGCCAATAATATTACACATAAAGGAAAGTGACAGGCCTGACATCATTTTCAGGAGCCACAAACTGATAAATTAGGTGTTAAACACTTGGTTTGGGTTTACTGTTTTACCACAGTTTACAAAAGGAGCAGCATAGTAGTGAGGAGGAGGGGGTTTAGTTGGACTAAAAAGAAAATAATCTTATGTTTCCTGGGATCAAGCCACACTTTGAGAATGCTTTTGCTGTTGCTCTGCTGAGAGCAAAGCAGAGAATCTGAGAGAAGGACAGAAGCAGAAAGGCCAAGAGAGCAAAGCAAAGGGCTGCAGGAATGGAAACATTCATCTTCTGCAGCATAAGAGAAAATGAATCAAAGCTTACTATATAACCTGAACCATTATAATTTGAAGATAAAGATGTTTCCACATGAAACTTGGCATCTTAAATAAGCTCTTGCACAACTCAAAAAATTTGATTTGTAATGTGATAACAAATCAGATTGCTATAATTCCCATATGTTTCATTTCCCATAAGGTATTTGCAAGGTGACTGTAATTCAAAGAGCTGTAGTAAAAACGACTCACCAAACACCACCAGTTCAGCAGGATCACTGTCCTTCTCTCCCACCATGTTGGTTCCAACACAAACATACATGCCAGCATCACTTTTCCTGGTGTTGGAAATCATCAGCTTGCCTCCTCGGATCTGAACAATGGACAAAGGGAGTAGCAGCAGCAGGTTTACATGCCTGATTTCATTGTATTCTGAAGTTTCTGTGGCCAAGTTAATTCTAGGATTAAATTATCAACATAATATATGGTTTAATACAATGTTGCCTTTCAATTATCAACAATGATGGAAGTGGACTGACTCTTAATCAGGGGCTTCTCATCAATATTGAAACTACAAATTATCGATTGGTCAGTGTATGACTAAAAAAGAAAATTGGAAGATCACTTGAAAAATGAATCAAATTTGAGATTGTTACCCAAATACCACGATGCAAAAACGTAATAGGTTGCAAAAAATTGAATAATCAAAAAAGGAGGACAAACAAAAAGAATAAATTAAAATAAGGGGCAAAGGAAATCAGTAGTTCACTTCAAATCACTTTTGTTTAATTTCATGCAAGTTTCACCTAATTGAAAACAAAAGTATAGAAAAGACAGCCCACTTACAGTGATCCTCTCATCTCTGTCATTGACCTTGATGTTGTTCCTCTTCCAAGAGATGGTAGGCTCAGGATGGCCTCTGGGGGGGATACACTCCATGACAGCCGGCTCACCTGCTGCCACCACCACATCACTGGGCGTTTGACGGAAGTCATCTCTCAGAACTGGGAAGAAGAAGGAAGATACACAGGCATAATTAAACTATGTGTAAATTTTTGTAGATGATACTGCCTTTTATCTGTCTTTGTATACTTTCTGCTAACTTTGTGCTCGACATTTATCTCACTGATGACACTTTCCTTTATCTGATTTGGCATACATGGAGCCCTATAGACTTTGTAGACATTTGGCATTCAAAAAGAAACAACATGAATCATCACTCACAGGGCTGAGTAACACAAAGCATGATGGGACGTTTTTACTGGTACTGTAAAACTGAATTTAACATGGTGTGCAGAATGTCCCTTAAGCAATCACTGACTCGTTGACTCATGTGCAGCATCGCAGCACATCAATAATGAAGACTCTTGTAGTGCAGCGGGTACACACACAGTAGGTGAGTTATTCAATCTGACCCTCACAAACAAACACACACACACACACTCCAACTCCATTTCCAAAAATGTTGGAACACTGCATAAAACATAAATAAAAACATAATTCAATTATTTACAAACAAACTATTTTACACAACAATTGTACAATGTCTGTCTAAGCCATACAATCATGTGTTTGACGAAGTGTTGAACCTGACTGACTCTTTCCAGGAACCTTTTATACCCAATCATGATACTATCACCTGTTACTAATGAACCTGTTTACCTGTGGATTGATCCAAACAGGTGTTTTTGGATCAGTTCACAACTTTCACAGTCTTTTGTTGCTCCTCTCCCGACTTGTTTGAAACATATCGCTGCCATCAAATTCAGACTAAGCATATGTTTCTAAAAATAATTGAAGCTGAACATTAAATGTCCTGTCTTTGTACTGTTTGTAAAAAGTATATCTGAAATCTATATGTGAGAAAAGGATTAGCAAATTATCACTTTCTGTTTTATTTTTATTTCACACAGTGTCCTAACTTCTTCCAGAAAATAGCTCCCTCTCTTTTTGTTTTCCTGGATTCGAATCATAAAACATTACTTTGACTCAGCTTGCCTCCTTCACTTCCAACTTCATCCCCCTTTAGTCAGCCTGTTACCTGAAGGTACTAAGCTTTATCTTTCTCATTTCAGTCTCCAGAGCACTGTGACCTCTCAAATTACAGGTGTGAAGGATGGTTTCCTTGTCTAGGATGATGTACTGACAACAATAGTCGACCAGGAAGAGGCTACAGCTATTCAGGCCTGCAGGCTAGCAGCCAAAGGAGATACAAAGGTGATAAACCAACGAGGTGATTACTATGGTGTTCCTGACTTTTCCCCCAAAAAGCCACCATAACTGATCTGAAAAGCAGATTCTTCCAAAATTCCTTTTCACATCACAGTCTCTCCTCTGCATTCATTAAGAAACTTCCAAGTCGAGCAGAAACTCTTTCAAAACAGCACTTGGGGGGTACCAAATTTCTGCCCTCAAATATTCCACAAAGTTATCTTTGAAGCTATGGGTAGATGTAAGATTTGGACATCAAGGAGTTGGGGGATGATTAATTGATGTGAGAGTAGCATGGCTGATTTGCATACATTATGGCAATCGCACTGATGATCTCAATAAGGTATATCAATATAATGACATTCCATCTGCAGGGCTGTTGAGAGTGTCATTAAGATGAACACAGAGAAATCAGTTACTTCACCTTAAAAAGAGCAGGTCATGCCATGTTCTAATTTACATCCTTCACAAACTTTTGAACATGACCACTAAAAAAGCTTTAAAGTACATCACGTCTGTGTCAAAGAACAAGCTTCTTTTTAAAAAAAAAAAAAAAAAAAGAAGGCCTAAATGTAAAACTAACAGACATGTTTGTTGTGTTTGGGGAAAAAGTCAAGTTGTGGGGTAAAATAGTAACGTTAAGCTATTACATAACCTGTAAGTCTAACAGAATACATTATTCACAATTCTTCAATAATTACTCATCATTCAAGACCAGCTCTGAAACTACTTAATTATGTAAGCACACTTTTTTAGTATGATCAAGCAATTTTTCCAAGCACTTATATTTTTTGAGTCACATTCCACCTTGTTTTATACAGGCTATGATTCCACCAGGCACATTTAACATTACATCTCACCTTTCAGGCTGAATTGAAAGTGGCAACATTTATGCATTCAAGGCCAGGGACTTTTACTACTGAACCACTGACATAGAAGAGGAAGTACAAGTACTAAGAAGTACAAATAAATACAAAATACAGCTTACATTTCAAGGTTATGGCCCAGTCATGATCCATTAACATTTCATTTGCAATCTGGTCCTCGTTGGGGAATTTTGAAAAAAGCTTTGATGGAAGGGATGCACTCATATTGACTTGGTTACCACAGGAATGGCATTTTTTTAAAAAAAAAAATCTTTCTAACTCCATTCAATTCTGAAGATAAAAACATCCTTGTAACTCCCTGTAAAACCTGATTCATGTGTCTGTGATGTATGTCTATGTATTTGATGCAAAGTGTTGTCATTTTGAATGTGTCTTCAGTGGCATTGACATTTCAAAATGACAACCATGAACAAATATTTACCTCTGCCCATGCATATGATTTTATGTTCATGTAAAGCAGCATCTTGCATATGGTATTTTTTTGTCAGTAAATGTCTCCTGGTATTTTATCCACAGACTCCATCAATACTGATAGATCCTGGATTGTGCAGATTACATGTGTGCTTATTTTGTGTATATTTTATGTATGCATACAACTGTCTTTATACATGGGTAGGTATGCATAATGTGTGTCCACATCAGCATCAATGTCGCTGTAATATCACAGGCCAGCAGGGGAGGGTCACTGCCTCATCTGATTAATGACACAAATCCCCTAATGACAGCACCACAGGACAACAAAGCCCCAGGACATTACCATTATCACCACCAACCATATATCTAAGTGTCCATCCATCCATCCACATGAACTCACTTACTCCGAGACTGCTAACATTTCCTTATCTGAAATACCTTGGTTTGTGTGGAAAATGCATTGTATCTCAATGTCACACTGTACGCCGTGAAGGCTCATTTCTTTTGCTGTCAAGATAGCGTGGCGTCCTCTTTGAATGAGGGTGAGTATGGGTGTGTACGTGAGGAGATAAATCAGCCTGTTTTGTTTTTAATCAAGGTCATGAGAGACAGGCACATCAGTGTTTAAGGAGAAAGGAGGATATTTTTCATTTCCTCATTAGCTATCAGACCCTGTGCTTGCCTTTACCCTGATAAAACACAGGTCTCCACGATTCATTGCAGGCTCCTCAACCACTATGTTGCTGTGTTTTTTATCTGTGTCTCTTAGAGGGATCAAATTGCCACTTATGGCTTTAGTCAGACCCATATCCCGATGGCCAATTACTCAGCAACAGAGCATTTGGGGCACTCCAAATCCCATTGGCCGCTCCAATCCTGGGATGATATGCCAAACCACACCCCTGACCTTATCTGTACCTGCTACCGACATTTCTCCCAATCACTATTCACAGCAGATTACAAAACCATGACTAAATTGTTCAGGAACCTGTCCCATCACGTAAAGTGCGGGGGGAAATAAGACAGTTCGCTGCACCCAAGGTCTGAATTACCATGCCGCGGGGTTAAAGGACTGCCGCAATGACCTGTCACACACCATTTTGAGATCATGGCTCCAGGGGCCCCTGGTCTTTGCCATTCTGCTTTCCGTACTCTACAGATTTAAGCAGAAAGAGGGTGTCTAGAAGTTTATTAGACACTGGCAATTACCCATGAGGCCCTTTGGGGCCCATATTAAGTGGGTGCACTTTGACCCTTTCTTTAAACCCCTTCAACAAAGCCAGAGTAATCCCCAGCACTGGGACTGAGTGGTGTGCTTTAATCAGAGCACAGACACACAGTAACACACACAGGGTAAGAGATAAGGACCACAAGTGCATATATTTGAAATATAGATGTCTGATTGGAATGAAAAAGCCTGTAAACTGGCAATGTGGTATAAATGTCACCCACTTTGACACTAATAGAGAATACATTAATAATAATAATAATAATAATAATAATTACAAGAAGAAGAAGAAAGATGTATTTGTATAGCATCGTTCATACAAGAAATGCAGCTCAATATGCTTTACAACAAAGACATTAAATA
This sequence comes from Centropyge bicolor, assembly GCA_037975185.1. Lineage (NCBI taxonomy): Eukaryota > Metazoa > Chordata > Actinopteri > Pomacanthidae > Centropyge > Centropyge bicolor. The sequence goes on along the minus strand of JBBMOC010000016.1, from coordinate 2,718,400 downwards.
CACCATGCTTCACATAAAAAAACAAACAATGAACACACAGCAGGGACAGAAAATGAATGGAAAGTTAGATGGAAAATAAAAGCCTCTTGACAAGACTAGTAAAATTAAGACAAAAATAAAGATAAAAAGAAGACGCCTGTTTGGTGAGATGTATTTATCATATTCGAGACAAGACTTGAAATACTGTTGATCACCCACTTAAAAACAGGTCCAGGGTCGATACATGAGGTGGATGAGTTACATTTAATGGCAGCCTTGTAAAGTTCAGTTAATGTAATACATGTTCAAAAAAAAAAAGTTTTTTTTAGTCATCTGTGTTTATATCAGCAGCTATGCTGGCTCTAATTAAAGTTATTTTGCTGCGGAAGAACATTACAATAGATATGACAATACGTGCCATAACACACTACAGATTTGCCTACGAGTGGAGATTTTGTTAGATAATTTCTATTGGGGTATCTATGTATTTCAAAGCTCTTGTTGTATTAGACCATTTTGGCAATGTTGTGCCAATATGGGATTTACAGGATTTTTGATTCAAATTAATGAAGTTGCTTGATCTGTCAAGTATTTAATTTATTGTGTTTGCAAAAAAAAGATCCCAGAGCACATACAGAATGATAATACAACATTAAGTTAGATATATCATGAGAGATCTCTTAGGCTTTAATTTCACTGTCTGTGCCAGATTGCTGTCACTCCGTATCTTCACACAATGACAAACACATTAGACAAACACAAATGACATCCATCTGCACGTAGCATTTATCAGCCTCCAATGTACACTGATGGATGTGGGAACTGCAAATTACACTGAATCATTCCGAAAATTAAAAACTGCCAGAAAAGCTTGTCTATTCTGTGCCCAACAAAGTGTGTTATTGTATGAAAGTAATATTTATCTGTGACTGCTAGACTTCTGCGATGTACCACACGTGCAAAGTATCAGGACCCTGCTGTATATCAGAGCATCATTGGGCCTTAAATTGGACATTAAAAAACACCTTTGGGGCGAGCTCAGGCTCATTTTTAATTAAATGGCTTTATCGCTGTCATTAATGTTTCAAGGACTGCATGTGTGTGACAGCACCCCCTCAAGAATAAATATTCAGATGGCAGAGAGAGGATGACGAATAGTCCCTTGGCTGGCAGAGCACAGAGAGGGATGGTGGTTGGGGAATCAAGAAAAGCATCCTCAGGTACAAGCTCTGTAGTGGGGCACTGAGCTGGTCATCCATCCAGCTTACACTTTGTCCCGACATGAGGCAATCTGCTGTGGTGTAAACATACACAAATACGTTGCTGATGTTTTCGCCCTTTTGCCCAAGTACATACATCATTCTTATCTCTTATATCTTATTCTCCTTTATCAAGCCTGATTAGATGCACACATTACCATCCTCTCTGTTCTCTCTTTAGGTGTTCCCCAAGGCAATATCTGCCGAGGCCCTTGGGCCCAACAGGGGCCCCTGTCAGAAGTCATCGTCCATCAGCAACTCTCATTATCCAGAGTGGACCCCTCCGATCCCTATCAGCCATTACACCATGATAAAACGGCCCGTACAGGATATTGGTGTGTGTGTTTGTTTTCAGTGGCAATGGGAGGGGTTGGAGCGGATGGTGAGGGGTCTCACAGTTGGAGACAGATGTCCGTGCTGCTTCTAAGCACCCGCCATCTCCCCACCCCACCTAATACAAACACAGACACTTGCGCAGATGCACTGCACGGCAGCTGCAGCAGCACATACAACAAAACACTGTCTGCATCTAATATGACCAGCTCAGGTCAATATACAGGTTTACTAGTGATTGTAACTCCAATGTGGTGTACCAACACATGCGCACACACACACACACACGCTGTCAATAAGCCTGTACCCATTCTGTATCAACATTTTCTGACAGCTGACCTGAAATGTCCCCCCCCCAAAAAACGGCTTAGAGTAATTCCATTTTTCTCATGTTGCTGTCATTTGGCTCTTTGGCCTGAAAGTATTTTATTGCCTTGAGAAAATGACACAACATGGTTTAGTTCTCTGGAAATGCTTACAAGGCCAACAGCAAAATTGAGCCAGCGCTAAAGCTAAATGAATGGGATCACAGCAACAGGGCATTTCAATTACTTCTTGGCCCAGTAATGTCTGGGCCAAGAAGGTCACCTTCTTGGCCCAGACATTACTGCCTGCCCTACACTTCAAGCGTACAATCGCACACAACTTGTTAATCAATGTCCAATGCATTTTCCCCCTCAAATTTACTTCCTCCATTTTCTTTTGTCCTTTAGCGTGTTGGCTGACGTAGCCACCGTCACTGCTGCTTAGTCTCGTCAGCTGTGTCCATTTAACAGCCAGCATTTAGCAACAGCTGCGACCCCACCCACCCAGTCCCCACCACCCTCACCCAGAGTCCTCCTATCCATGCTGCCACCAAACCTGGGCTAATGGTTGAAAAACAGCTGGTCCCACAAGCCAAGATGACAAAAAGCATGAAAAATTATTTCCATGGATAGCTGTAAAACATTACACCCTACAAGTTGAGGTTTAGAAACATTTCAGAAAATCTTCCTTCTTTGTGTGATTAGCAAGGAGATCAGGCGTTAAAATGAATCCAAACAATCAAAGTTTGATAGAGCACTAGAGTGTTTGTCAAATTGATTCTGAGCAGAAGTTGACAGAAAATCTCTGCAGTACAAATTGCGTGAAAGTCTTGGCATTTTTCATCGCAATCCTCAGGAAAACCAATTATTTGCCACTGGGCTCAGATAACACTGAAATTAAATCCAGAAGTCACTATGATGCATTACAGAAACATCAGGAAAAAAGGCCTGTTATTCATACAGATAAACCTCTTCTTACAATGTGATCACCAGGCAAAGCCAAGAAAACTACATTTCACTCATTTTATCCCATGATGCTGTTTATGGTGCTTAAATAATTGGTCAAATGTGAGACATACATGTACAATGCATGTAAATTATTGTGCAAAATTGAAATAAGTGATAAAATATGAGAAACAAATACCCCCCACACATCACTACCCCCCACCCCCTATTCTGCTGAGAAACAAAAAGATGAGGTTATCTGTCAAGGTGCAACGTTTCACGGCTTTTTAAGTGCTGATAAATGCTCACGTCTTTGCCCCACCACAGTGTCTTGTCACACCCAGACGTGCTGGAAGGGGGTGGGGTATAAGTGGATGAGAAGCAGACGGGGGGTGTGTGTCTAATATTTGGCAGCAGTGCAGTCTGCAGCCAATATGACTGTGGGCCCCACATGCAGCAGTGAGACAGCACAGGAGGCACTCATTATGCGCCACACAGAGCCTAAAGGGGTGCTCAAGGGGAGGGGTTTTTCTCTGTGTGCATGTGTGTTTACATGTGCATTTGAGTGTGTTACACTGAAGCACATGGCCCATAACATGCTGAACAGCAGCGATGAGGGTGATCAGGTCAACTTGTGGGCACCCTGTTAGCACAGAGCTGATATCATGTGACACCAATATTACATGTTTAAGCTGCTCTACGCTTTACATGGCAGTGCATGTGACACAGTGCATGTGGTTAGAAATATGTTAAGTTCTACAAAAATTACTAGGAGCCACGATGTCTCATTAGCTTGTGCACTGATGTATAGTATATTATACAAACACAGATTCCACTGTGCTGCCTCCAACCAGGATGAGGAAACTAATACTGATTGATAAAGATGAGATTTTTGTTCTTGGTGGGCGATGTCAACAACTGGACATTTTAATGCAAAACTGAAGTGTTGCAGTTATCAGCCATGCAGTGCCCATGTGGAATGTGAGATTGAATGAAATGATTTATAAATATTTAAGTCTCCTGCACTAGCTCCACAAAGGTTTCAATGCGTCATCACTATGCTGTCGGCTACACTGTAGCTGATGTTCTCAAAAATGTATGCTACAACACGTATGACTATACAACATGGTGCCTGCAGGAACTGTGATTGGGCTTAAGCTGCTTGTGTTTTGTTTGAGTGCTCGATGCCAGTGGAGACTGTTGAGAGTGAAAAACATGTCAAAGCATGCTGAAAAAATGCTGCGTCATCTTCAACAGTCATCTCCACTGCAAACCTTCTGTTCACCAAGGTGAACATGATGATTTATTAAGAAAACCACCCATTGCTTGTATCACAAAGTGAATGACACAATGTTAAGATAAGATAAGATAAGCCTTTATTCGTCCTACAGTGGGGAAATTCACAAAACACTATCGTCTGAACAGGGACTTGAACCCTGGACCCTCAGATTAAAAGTCTGATGCTCTACCGACTGAGCTATCCAGGCTCTACTGAGCTAGCCGGGCTCTAATAAAGTTACTATGGGGGGTATAAAGTAAACTATAACAAGGCTTGACCAAGTAAGAAACATACACTTAGTTTTGCAGGAAAGTCTTCAATGTGTGAAACCCAACACTGAACTATAAATCAAAGCCTATATCACAGATATCCAGGGCGGGGCTCTCGTTATGTCCTTGCTTCAAGCATAAATCCAGCTTCCTAGTAATCCACCACATTACTGCCTGAATGGTGGGCACTAGACATATATCATGCCCTGGAGAACCTCCTAATAAAACTGGAATACATATGGATACTGGAACCAAGATTTTCTCAAAATGAAAATGTTTTATTACTTTTGCTTTCCAAAAAAATGAGGGAAAGAAAAATTGCAGTCAACATTTCTTACTTTCTCCTTTATACACCATCACTCATTCAATTAAGTAATGAAAGGACGTTCATCTGATTCATCCAGGTAGTTCCGCCAAGAGAAAGATAAAGTAAAAGATAGTTAAAGATGAATTATTAATGGCACCCTTGAAATGATTAATGATCAATGAGGAATACATGGCTTTTCAAGCAATGAGCCTCACACTGTACTTTGTGAATACGTGTGTGTCTAGAGAGCTATTAAAGGCCTTGGCCAGCCTTCCATCTCTCCTACTGGATCTTCACCCCTCTCCCTTCATTTCCCCATCACACATGCACACACACACACACACATCTGTGCACAGACTCAAACAGAGCAGAACAAGCCTGAGGCATGCCAGGCCTATTTGATTGAAATAGCCATATTTCAAGTCAAGAGGGGGGTTGTATTAAATACTACTTGGCAGGCAAAGTCTTCTCACATCGGAGCCCCCTACCTGTTTCAAACCCATTCCCTAACCCTCTATAGAAAACATCCCAAGTTTGTGCACAGCCTTGGATAAAGCCAGTCTACTGTAAACCCAAACATGTGTGTACAGTCACATACACACTAATTCTTACACAGACAAACTTATCCTCATTTGCGTGTAAATCCTTCCAATCTCCTGGCATGTGAGTGTTCACCTATGTGTGGCTCAGCAGCAGGTTCCCATCCCAATTCCGAGCTGGTGCCGCTGCTCCGGCTGTGCTCACCCACCCAGCAACCTTGAGGTTAATCCACCGCAAACCTCCCCTGACATGCCATGTTGGCCCTGTGTGTGTGTGTGTCCATGTGTTTTTCTGCCAATTTTTTCATCTATGTGTTTCATCTTTGCTCTCCTGATGGGATACACACAGTTCCCTCGACCCCTGACAACTTGCAGACCAAACTCAGCAGAGTATGGACTCAGTAAATCTCGGGAAATTAAAGTAGCATTGCGGCTCCCCAGCTCTTGGATTTTCTTTCAAGAAAGTTAAAGTATTGAATAAGTCAGACTGGTGGTAAGAGAGACATCCTTTGAGGCAGAGAACCCAGGTTAGTGCCACAAACATTCAACCTGCTGGTGTATCCTTCTATAATTCTGCAGTTTCATTTAGCAGATGCAATGACATAAAGAAGCCATTAGTGGCAACTTTGGGGTTCAGTATCTTGCCCAAGAACAGGGACCAGGGATCAAATCACCAACCTTGAACAGTCGCTCTACCTCCTGAGCTACAGCCGCCCCTTTTGGCAAGACAATGATTTGTTTCTTTCTTCAGGGTGCTATGGTGTAGCTGACCCTGATGTCTGACCTCATGCACTGAGAAGAAAGAAAAAAACTATTTCCTGAAGTGGATCAATAATATCACATCATCAAAAGCTGTGTTTAAGATTTATATTTCTCATTCTTTAGTCTCTTACTGGGAACTGATGACAAACAGTGAAGACTCATTACCTCTGTGGAGGAAAGATATGTTGGCTGGAGTACAGTCAAGGTGAATGGTTGTTCCCTGTTCAGTTTATGTCAAATCCATCAACTTAATGAAGCTGGATATTCTTTGGCCCTTTTTTTTGCAAGTGGAGGATTTCAGTGCACAAATGTATGGAAAAAAAATATTTTGGATCAATATCATAAATTCTGTGATGCAAATGTTATGAACCTGCCTCACATGTGTTTTCTCTGCAAATGAAAGTGGCATATATCCTTTAGGGAACATACAGAGATACATGCCAAAGCCCTACACTTTGTTAAAAAAGCAAATATGTGCCTCTCTCATGGACACTATGATGTAAATGACAGAAACATAGAAATACTGCATCACTTCAAATTAAACCCTGCTTTTCATGAAATATTCAAACTGACAATACTTAATTCAGCTTGAGTGCCCCCCCCCCTTATAAAGCTAAATAAATTATCAGGTGAAGCTGTTCACATGTGGTTGACATGCTTGCTAAAACAGCTTCTGTCCTTGTGACAAAGAAAGATCTTTCAGCAAAAACACAGACATTTTGTGCAGGATTTTAAAGGTACATTTTTTGCTTTAGATGGAAATGCACCATGCCTTTAGAAACTGAGGAAAAGAGGAGATGAAACAGCATTTTGATGGGAGTTGTTTGGCAAAAACAAGGCAACGGAGAGAATCAGAGAAAAGATTCTGGACTGCATAAAAAGAAGGGGGCAGAAAGGAAGAGGGGGGTTTGCAAACATGCACATACATACACACACTTAGTCTGATTATAATTCAAACAATATGTCCATCAATATGATATGTGATATGGAATATGAGATGTGGAGGGTGGCATCTGTGCATTTGCAAGTGTGTGTGTGTTGCACCATAAAAGGAAAGGAAAGAATAGAACCTCCCCTCCCAGAGAACATACATGGAGAAGACAGACAAATATGGCTGCTGTGAAGGGTTAAACAAGGAGAAGTAATGCAGAAGTAATGTATGCATGGCATTACTAAGGAGAGCAGAAAAAACAATGACAAAACCCCTTCCCCGTCCACTCTCCACCAATAACACCCACCCTGGGACCCCAAGGGCCCCCCACAACAATACCATTACAGAGGTGGTCAGGCTCCTGTGTGTGGTCAGCTAATAAAGTAATTGTCTGGCCCTGAAAGAGGATTACTTTAATCTAGTAATGGCCGACGTGCAGCCTATAGCAGTGGGGTAAGAGGGTCACTGAGAATTGCTGAGAAGCCCATTGTAAAGCAACTGAAGCATCCCCCCTCCACCCCAGCGCCCCTCAATCTGCCTGCCCCGACCTGCCCTCAGCTGACCTTCCAGCCCAATCAAGGCTACTGTAGTTCACCCATCTGGAAAACCAGAAACACTCTTTAACTCGACCTCAAGGGGAACAGGGTGGACAGAGGCACCTACAGACAATGGGTACCCCCGCCCAACACACACACACACATACACACAACCTATCAATTATTGACCACCACAGTGGGATGGTGGCAATGCGCACCTTCAACAATGCCACTCCAACAATACAGCAATTCAAGTGAAATGTTAACACGGTGATTTAGACCATGTTCAGGACCACTATAGTACTACGTCATAAAGCGCAGCCTCCTCATTCAATTCCATGAGACCAATGCATGGGCAAAAAATAAAATAAAATAAGTCATAGACTAAAAAGGTTTTGTAATTCAATGCAAAAATCAAGTTATCAAATATTTTGTAACAAAATACTTTGCAATATTTGAGACGTAGAAGAAAGTTTGCTAAACATTTTTATAATTTTGAGGCAGTATTTTGGCATCTGTTAAGCCTTTATATTCATGGATGTAGCACTCACACTGGACTTTAACCATCTGACCTGTACCTGTAGTAGCACATCCACTCCAATACAGTAAATCAGTGCTGCTTGCTTATTGTGGGGTTGCAAAGAATGATGTTGAATTTGCAGCTAGCGCTCATAAAAGCTTGTTCTGCCATTGGTAGAAAAACATGTTTTCTGCAAGATGGATGGCTATCTCTGTGTTAAATACACAGAAGGAGAACCTTGAGAGTTGCTTGTCTATGTCGAGGAAGTCTGTGAGCAGTTCTCTTTGCTGTCTCACCATCTTGTAAGACCTGACAATTCATTCAGCAGTGTATCTTGCACACACACAAACACACAGTCCTGTCACTTTCTGCATGAGTGTGGTTTCATTGTTAGGTCGCTGACTCTGAGACTGTCCACTTTCTCTGTCGGTGCCTGAGAGGTGAAGAAGGTGACTCGTCTCTCTGACATCAGCGTCTTCCTGTTGGAGGCGAGGCGGTCTGCCAGACGACCCCTTCTGTCAGCTGTCCCTGACTGCTAACACAACTTAGGGCGGACGACCAACTGATGCCACAGGTCTTCCTGTCAAACATACGTGAATGTGCTGGGATAGCTGGAGCAGATGGTCAGGTCTTGTATCCTGCGTCGAGCTCAGCACACTTTTTACCCCGTTCGTGTGCCATGCCTGTTCATACCCATGTACTGAAAAAGGAGGAGGCGGTGGCAGTTATGGTGCGACTGGGGGGAGGGAAGAGCAACAGTTCCAATTTTCCACCCTGTCAACAAACTCCAAAAACAGATGGATCTTGGAGCAGAAATCCATTTAGCTCCACTTGAATGACTTAAGCCCCCCTTCGCTGACCTTTTCTAACTCCGAGGTGGGAGCACGTCTTAAGGAGAAATGAATCTTGTACAAATACACACGAGTAGAAATCAATAAGCATTTTCCACAGCTGTTCACCCTCCTATTTACCATTTTCAGACAGGTCAAATATACCTAAATCCCCCTGAAATTCCTTTTATAGCACAAAGAGCTTACGGCCAATATAGCAGCTTGTATTTTGGCCATACTAAACACTCAAAGGTGAATGCTACTCTCGAGAGAAAAGTTCCAAAGGGTAATTTCAATTGAGAGGCTGCCTTTAAAACAGCCCCTATACTGTTAACAGTCAGAGAATTGGAAAGACCAATGTGGCTGACATTAGAGATCAAGTAATCTCTACAGTCAAACCAACAAGCCCCTACTTTACAGTATGTGCAGAAGGGGAAGCATGTCAATTATCATATTGCTAATTCAACAATTACTACCAAGGAACTTGGAAAACATTGATATTTTCTGCTACTAAAATGTAAACTTTTTACCACATGCTTAGAAGTTGCAGCATTAAAGTTGAAAATAATGCTTTAAACATCTCGTTAGAAACCACATCCTTCATCAAATTAAATCATACAACTATGATTTAGCTTTAGGGCAGCCACAAATCAAGACGACACCAGTGACAAGATCCATTTACAGGATCCAGTTGTCCTGCGAGCAGAAAGGAATTGCCAAATAACCAGAATGAGTTTTTGCCTTAGAGTGGCTCAGGCTAGAATAAATTGTCCAATAATTAAAATGAGCTGGCGAAAACCTAGAATTAGTTATACAACAATTAGACCGAGTTTCCAACCAGTTGGAACTCCAATTACCAGAATAAGCTGGCACATAAAAATTACACTGGACTGTCCAGTAACTAAATGAAGTTGGCTAGTTAAAACTATTAGATGTCAATTTACCGCAGTCAAATGTCCTGCAGCTAATGTACACTGAGCTGTGCTTTGAACAGGATGAGGTCATAAACAACCACAATCTGCTGTTCAATAAACAAAATTATTTTCCCGATAACTCTACTGATTGGTGCAATAACCACAATGTGCTGTCTAAATACCATAACAAGTTCAGTGAAGATCATTTGGATTCTGAGAAGGCTCCATTTGGTGGTTTAACATTCACTCGTACACTGATTTTCCTGCTTAGTAACAAGACTGGTAACCAGATGCTTCTCCCTCTGTTCTTTAATGTCCTCCCTTTTTATCTGCTCTGTAAGGATGTGCTGATTGCGTTCGATTGATTTGTTTCAACCGTGTATTGATTGTGTTGGCCTCTCATTCTCACTCTGTCATTAAGGACTCCTGAAACTCCCCAGATGTATCCTGCTTCATGTGTTATTTGTGATGAATTGATGGATTTGTTTTGAGCTATTCCCTCTGCAAGTTTGTACTCCTCATGCCCAACTATCACTCAGTGACTGTTTTTAATCACAATGTCTACTCATGACTCCTATGGGCACATTCAGACCAGCATTAGCAGTACAGTAAAAAACATGGGCTCCTTATTACTTTCAATGAGGTTGCTGCATTGGAGCAGCAGAAGAGATGCTACAGAGGACTGTGGCTCAAAAAGGCATAGCAGTCTGGGAAACGGTTTATCCTTGATCAGCTTTTGCCCTTTAAGAGCATAAACTGCTGTGCAGTGTCTTTGCGTCTGAGAAGGCTTCCCATTAGAAACCTGGTTCATATTTGTATCTCTTAAGCTCCACACAGAAGCAACAAACCCACACCAAAAAGCCCCTTGTGTAATTTTGCCAGAGGGCTATTGTTAGCCTCAATGAGCCAAAACAGGGGGGTCATTTGCATCAGACAACAACTAATGATTTTTTCTCTTTTGACCGAAAATCAAAAACAAAATCTACTTATTTGCAACAATGTTAAATGCTAAATTACAATAAGTTGGGGGACTGTTGCATTTGAAATGGGGGTGCAACATGAAAATTTGTTCAATCCAAGAATATAAACTTCTGCTACAAAAATGGCTTCAGAGTTTATAAGACTTTATTTAGGCTAAGCAATAGACTATACATTAGGTCATTACATCTGTGTCAGTTCCATTTACTGTGCAGTATTTTTCACTGTGCAATATTTAATTTCAGTCAATTTTAATGTGCAATATTTTACTCATATCATACTGATAGAACATCGTGCCATCGGGGGCAGTTGTGGGGTTCATTATCTTGTCCAAAGACTCTTTTGCACATAGACTGCGGGGGCCAGGGATCGAAACCGCTCTACCTCCTGAGCTACAGCCGCCGCCCCAAATACATTATTTCAAGAGTTTCTATTGGATTGTATGTGATACTTTCCATGTGTACACCCCCTGTACATACATACTTGTATGGGTGTATGAAGAAAAATACCTAATGAACATCAGGGACAGTCATTTAGCACAGAGGGACTTAGTGTGTCTGGCAGAACAGCGCCTGTGATCAGCAGCTCAGAGAGATAATGGGGCATGATTGGACACAACGGCTGAAGCAAGGGGCCTTTATTGTTCTCCACAGCCCCTGTGGCCCCTGTGCTACACTGTCATTAGGGGGGTGGGGTGGGGTGGGGGTTAAAGCTCTTCCTCACACCACCTGTTGTCAACGCCTCTCCCCTCCGAATCACCCCCACCCCATCCCTCATCCTTCTGCTTTTGTCCCACTGACCCTTTATGACACACAGAAACGTGCACACACACACACACACACACACACACACACACACACACACACACACACGCTTGTCACTGGCTGCACTCGCCTTTACTATGGTCTAATTAATTCATTGCTATCCTCTGGAGGAGGGTTTGGCTGGTGGGTTTGGCTCAATGACC
>JBBMOC010000016.1:1866355-2047287 GCA_037975185.1 Centropyge bicolor | reverse complement strand
GGTGGGGGGGTGCGGGGGGGTGGGGGTGAAGGGAGGCTGCACGCTGGAACGACATTAGCAGATGGATATAATTCAGTGTGTAGGAGCTCCCTTGGTTAACGTTGAACACTCAGGCTCCTAAACGTGGATCCAAGCAGCTCTTGGTCGACTTCCAGCAGCACTGGAGCTGCAGTGCTTTTTTATCCCTGCGAGAATTTAATGGGACTCAGAATTGTGGTGTTGACTCAGTCGGATTGTCTTGGTTTAGTGTGGGAACTATTCATTATGGTAGGGCCCTGCGAGCGCAGACTGCACTCAGCAATTCTGTTTGTCGAATTGATTGGAATATTTAATGCTGCTGTGCTACTCTGTGGTTGTTTGCGCCGCTGGGAAGCGCACAAAGTCAAAAACAAACATGTCTTTGATAAATATTGTTTTGGCCTCAGAGACAAGAATTTATATGATGCAACCTCAGAAAAATACTTCAATAATAATACTTAATCATATTATGATCTTCAAGGCACTTGAATGAAGGGATGTTAAATCATGCCTTTGTCTCAGAAAACACGCTTCCTTTGTTCCTTACGTCTCAGGCATCACAAATAATATAAAAAAAGCATTCAGATGTTTTTTTTGCCATCTGTCTTTTAGCGCATCCCTTTATTGGCCCCTCTCTCGTCCCAAATCGCATTTATCAATGACTGTTTAGTAGGAAGAAAGAGCAAGCGGCCATGACTACTGATGTAAAACACACATGCAGAAATACTGGCTGTATAAACACATAAAGATAAGTAATAATTAATCCTGCCTGTCACTAATTATTTAATGATCAGAGTGACCCATCTTTCAAACAGATGAAATGCAGCAAAATGTGAAGATTAAAAAAAAAAAAAAAAGAAATGTGCTGCAACGTGACAGAATCTTGGAATCACGTTTACAAAGGACATCTTTTATAGTTTTTTCCCTTCAGCTTACCCTGAAGTCTGGCTTTAACTATTTGTATGTCGTAATGAGTTTCCTCAAAAGTCAAACATTCAGTTCACGTTGGACAGAAAACAATCATGTTAACATTCAATTCCAAACAGGAACTTCAGCAGGAGGGGCAGACATCGGTCATCAGATATGCACCAACAACAACCAGAAGGCAGAGACAATATTTTAGATGAGTAGAAGGTAGAAATTATTTCAGTGTACATCAATAAAAAATAAACCCAAGTGTTGCATATGAGAGGATCATTTCTGCTCTTTACTGGGGACATTTTAACTCATGACGCCACGAGACAGTTTTATTTGCAACAGGAGAGAGAGGGGGGGTATAAATACACTGTAGCCTGCTCACATACGAGTTGAGTCTCAGAAGCTCCCACAAAGTAATCTGTGCAAGGGACGGGAGATAAAGAGAAAAGACTCGGACGAGAGGCGAGGATGGATAGAAAGAGAAGGGCAATAAAAGTGTTCAGGAGGGATCTTTATTTAGTTTAGGACTCAGACTCTAAAGTGAAAGCAGATGGGACTCTAGTCTGGAATAGTTTCCACTTGAAGTCTTGGACTCGTGTTTGCTCTGCTCGCTGTTTTCTGAGCCCGTTCCAGTTTTCTTCAACCTGTGTTTCTGGGTCTTCAACACGAGGTTTTGAACCACAGATAGGAACATACGCACGAGTCGCACTTGCAGGAGTGTAGATGGGCAGGCTTGTACACAGACGTTTGAGCATCGGCTGCGACGCGAACAAAGATGTGCTCAATGCATCAAAACAAAGCCGGAGTTCGCCGTGTGAGGTCAGCAGAGTGGTATCGGAAGAGACCCTCCACAGTGACAGGGCGAGCGTGAGAAAAAACCCCAAAAGCGAAAACAATACGATGTCTGGCTCAACAGTGCAGCTAAACAATGCTGGGAGAAGTTCATAAGAGGTCAGTTGACAGTGTTGCTGGACTGGCAGCACAATTACTTACAGCAACAGCTTACAATGCTGAGGCCGTTTATGTTTTTCCTCTCGAGATGACAAGAATGATGTTTGCAACATGCACATCTGTAATGTGACCCAGAGAAGCAGAGTCAGGGAAATAACCGACCCTTGTATTTATCTTCGTGTAAATGCACGACGCACTTTGGCATCAAGCTGCAGAAAGCATGCGAGCCAACTGCGTGAGCTCAGCTCTCAGAGTTCCCGAAAACAAGCATCTACGATATGTCCTCCGTCTGCATCCCCCCCGTCCATACTCCCATTCATTTATCCAGCCTGAGAGTGCGTGGGTGTCTCAGAGTCCGCCTTTCAGTTTTGACTCGACTGTAAAAAGATCCATATATATATTTATAGCCAGCTGTAAATAAAGTACAATCAGCACCTGTTGGGTTCTCCAAACACACACAGGCCAGGCCATGAGTGATTGTCTCACTCTCCAGTTTGGCCCTTTGAAACACATTTACTGTATGTGCATTGTAAAGCACACACATGCAGACACACACACACATTGTAGGGAATGATTAAGCTGTTTTCAACATCTCTAGCTGTACTCTCCCGAGAGTCTCTATTGGTCACCTTCTCCATCACTTTGCGTTGCGCTTGTGTAAGTCTTATTTTTAGCCGGTGATTAATGACACGAGCTATTCTTTTGCGAGCAGCCTCCCATTTCCCCATTATTCAGTGGAAAACAAGAGCACGAGGATAAAGTAACTCTGCTGCCGTGTGTGTCCGAATTCATACAGAGAACGACTCTTTTCACACGCGATGCTGTTCACGAGGTCGGTCCACTTGGATCTAGTTCAAACATCAACTTCATGGTGTGGATTTTTCACAAATCCCAGACTCTGCTGCCCCGAGGATTAGATTGTCCTCCACCCTCAAGTGTGTGTGTGTGTTTGTGTTTAAATATTTGGGTTAAACACGACTTTTAGCTACCAAAACCTCAAAAGATTTGGTGTTTTTTAAAACTTGATTGAACTCCATCCAAAAAATGACCCCATGACTCTTCTTGCACCTTTACAATTCTTTACAATATAGAGTTTGACCTGTAACATGTGAGTCACCATATAATTGCACTAAGTTTACATTTACAGCATATAAATGAAACTGTATCTTATATTACAGCGTACTTTCAGTATAGTAAACATAAAACTTAATTTTCAATGGGAAACCTTGTCGTCTCCAGAAGATGCACAACTGAAGTTCATCAAAAACCCTAAAACAAGATACAAATGATGTAGAGGTGGTAGTACTGAAAACTGACATAATGACGGATGGGAGATGGTGTAATGATTCCTGTAGCCTTTTATGAATTTTGTTTGATTTGTTTCAAAATGATCATACGCTACTTACCAAAAATGAAAAGGTTCAGATGATAACAGGATCAAACGACATAGGTTTTTTAGTAAGCATGAGGTACATTGTGGTCAAGGAAAAAGAGTATTGTCAGGAATATACCGTAGGTTTATGTTACTGTGTTTTTACTGTAAAGTACTGTAGGTTTACTTACTATATACAAAACGTTGATGGTGGACGCTCGTTTATGTCATATATGTGTATGGCTCTCAAGGATGGTCATGCTCATGTAGATTGTAATATTAGAACAGATAAGCTGTAGTTCAAAAGTTCGCTTTTAATTCCTCCCAAACACCAGCTTTGTTGCCGGTAAGTGTTGTAGCTGTATCTGATTACAATAGAATAGGAAGCCGGTAATTGAAAAATACCTGCAGTTTAGATTTGTTTTAAAGTCCCAGATTGTTATCTCCTTATTCCCCAACTTCACATCTTGTTCCATCGTATTTACAAGTAGTAAGTACAAAAACATACTGTACAGTTATGTTGTATGTTGTAGGCCGTTACTTTGTTGAGTTTCCTGAGCTTGTCTCGTCACTGTGAGGCTGTCAGACGTCCACTTGATCATTCCACCATTTTTTTTTTATGTTTGTTGTTCGGATTAAACAAAGAAGATATAGTATGATAACTATTAAGCTTTAGAAATGCTGGTAGATGGACTTTGTTACCTCTGGGCCTTTGCTTCTCCTTGTTTCTAGTCTCTGTGCCATATTAGAATTGCTATTGCTTTATACTGCGGTCATCACAAATCTCAGCCAGTGGACGCCTTGAGGAAAACATCTCAGTGGCAGCTGATTAAAAATGCCGGATTTGGCTGATGTTGAAATGCAGCTGCTGATTTAGACGTTCACTATCTGCAGATGTGGAAAAGAATTCACAGTAAGCAGAAAATTCTTTATGTCACAAGAAGAGAAAAACACACTAAACTGTTTCACTCTGAGCGGCTTCTGTAATGAAAAGGAATTCTCACCTCATCCATCTTATTCCAACACACAGTCTCTTGGGCAAGTTTCTTTCCCTCTCTCTCCTTCCTTCATTCATGGCTCACTGGCCTTGACATCTCACTGTTCCTCCGAGTGACATGCCACGCCGCCAGGAATCCAGCTCATCTGAGCTATGTACGACCACAACCCGTATCCTTTACAACCTGGACGACTCGCACGACGGGGGCCGGGAGAGGTGAGAGAAAGAGGCGGACTGAGGTTCAGCTCAGGAGGGGGGGGGTGGGGGAGCTAACTGACAGAGCCAAAGCAAAACTCGCCTCCTGTCAAAAATCCCCCCTGCTGTTCCTCTGAAATGTGAGGGGAGATGGTGTTTTGTGTTTACTTGTATGTCTACAAATAGCAACCGCATGTGCTGAGTGTTGGTGTTCTGACCGCCGAGCAGAGCGAGCTGGAAAGAATGCCACAAGGCTGACAGAAGGAACTTGGACGTGGCTCAAAAGCTGGGAGCGCTGCACGATACAAAAGACAAATGGTGCCCCGACTTGGCCGTGACAATGGATTTTCAAAATCATGCTGTTTTTGCTGTGGGCAGGTCACCATAACAGAGGGACAGTAAATGTTGTTCAGTGGTTCGCAGGAGTCTGACTTTCACATCTCTGACTGCTCAGATCAGCAGCAGATCCGTCCATCCAAGGTTTAAATTCTATGAAATTCTGACAATTTAATTTTTTTTTATATCAGGATTTCACCATTTTCATCTGACTGACCATAAATGAATATCCTAAAATAAACTTTTAAATAAATATTTGGTGAGGTCTTATATGAGAAAAAAGGGGGTTGATGATGTGAAAGAGTAATGTTTCCCTTCTGAGAAAGAATTTGCAGTAAATTAATATCTTTCCAATTTTCTCCACGTCAGCATAAGCTACTAAATAGTTTAATCACGTACAAAACAGATACATGGACTCCTGTGTGTATGTGTCCACTCCCCTGGCACCGAGTCATGTTTATGCTTTACTATTAACGATTGAGCCAACGACGCCTGCATCCAAATCTCCCCCTGTCTTTCCAGGGCAAAGAGTTACTGTGCAGCCATCTTTCACACTGACACTGCTGGAAAACAAACCTTGAAGCGCTGAGCGGTACCATGTTTCATCGCGTAAAAGACTGAGAAATAAACTGTGGACGAGAAGAAACCAACCAGTGTCGAGCAACCGCACTGAATCAGAAGTAGATTAGTAGTGATCAAAACATCGCCGGCAGCGCTGTGACTTACAAAAAAAATACATTCATTTTTCATGTTGCTTTTTTTTTTCCTTCCCTTCCTGCCACCAGACTCAGCCAGCGTTTGTTTTTCCCCCCGATCAGCAAGTGTTTCAGCCTGTGTTTTTCCACGCTGGATGTAATTCAAAATGACAGTGTAAGTATGATAGAAAGGGGCTTTGGAAAGGTGCAATACCCTGATGCATCTCTCTAAATCTCTATCAGAGTTTGGTGGAGAGGGGAGGTGAAGGGAGTCAGCGGCGGAGGACGCAGCAGGGGAGGTGGCAGTGATGAGAGTGAACTCTCACGCTAAGGTTACAGAGGGAGTCGACTTTCTGGACATGACAGGAAATGTGGGAGCCACGGGGGACACCTTGAAGATATCCACAGTGCCCCAGTAAATCTTCATCATTCACAGCTCACTATGTCTGATATCTCTATTATGTGGCCTGTGGCTGTCATCGGTAAAGACGGCAAACCTATTCGTCCAGAGTTCAATCATTCATTATAAGGTTAAAGCAAAAAAAAAAAAAACTCACTCAAATGTGATTTTATCTGCAGCCACCCACAATGCATTTGGATCTTTTGACCCTTCAAGCACGTAAGTGGCCGCAGACTAAGTCCCATGCGAAGTTTAACACTGTTATGAATCAGTGAGAGCAATCCAGGTTTTTAATCAGCCAGAAAACAACAATTTTTGGAAGTCGCAAACCCTGAGCCTTGTTAATTTATATGATTTCTCTCTTTCTCCGCTCCCTCCCTCGCTCCTTTCCGTGCAAGAGAGAAGAAATGTGGTTTCATTACTCATGCAGGCCAAAACAGATTGTCATTCTTTTCTTTCGTATTTTATTCACAGAATCAGCCTGCGAGAGACGCCCTGGGAGACATGTGGAGCCCTGAGACGCTGAGTTATAATCAAACACAGGAGCCACAGCATCCTGACTCAGCTACTACTACTACTGACAGCTGCAGTGACTCAGTCCTTTCAAAGAAACACTTAGCTGCCATTTACAGTAATGATTTATGATATAACGAGCACCTTGGATCGCTCTGTTTCCCTGCTGATTTCCTTAAAGATGGTGCCACATTTCAGTGTATCATCAGTCTTGCCTTCATCAATACAATAATGACAGATGAAAACATGTTCAAAGAGATGTGTGCTCACCAGACTCAGCCTGGATTCGGTGTCTATGAATCATGACCACACCTACTTACTGGATATGGACCAGTCGACCAACTGGCTCCCAAATGCCTGACTGAATTGTCAAAACTTTTGCTGATGCCACAAACTAGAATAAGACAAAGGGGCAATGGTTAAATGTTGCAATAGAAAGCCAAATCTACGATTGTCAATCACATTTACAAAAGAGTTATTTGCCAGTGAGCATGCTCATTAACGATAAGGGTGTTTACACACTTCCAATATTTGCTGTGTTTTCTGCCTTGCTGTAATTAGCTGACCAATACATTGACCAATTCATTGTGATAGGCAGTGATTGGGAGAAATGACTAAATGTCACTCAAAAGGAAAAACAAAGGTTTTACTTTTTGTTCATTTTCATGCTTTCTATTTTATTGTGTTGTGTGCCGCATGTTTGGAAATAAGCCATCACTGCCATTATAACCTATATTTGAATCACATTAACAATACTTGACCGGAAAAGAAAGTAAAGTTTTTCACAGTAGATTCAAATTAAAATGCTCATATATCGTAGCACCAGCCATCCGTCCCCATCTCCTCAGCTGTCAACTCAGTCGTTCGACAAAGCAGCCCGATGCTGCTGCTGCTTGTAAGTGTGTTTGAAAAAAAAAAAAAAAACCCGCTAGACTCAGAGTCAATTTATTTAAGTGCAAATAATGTGGATATAAGCCATGCTGCTTAGCAACACTTTTCCCCTCCAACTTAATCTAAACAAAGTGTTGAACAAATTTTTCATGCCGTGAGTGCTTAAGCAGTCCAACGCTTTAAGCTGAAACGACAAGCAGTTGGCTTGTCTCAATGATAAGCCTGATCCACGTCTCCTCTCGGCCCAAAACCTCCATACAACTGATCTCCCTCTCGCTGTAAATACTCCCTAATACCCTGTTTCACTTCTCCGCTTTGGGCAGACTCATCTTAAACTATACAACTTGTCCCTATCGAAGACAGCGAGATGGAGCAGTTCTTCTCCGGTCGGCCTCGGGAGGTTCGCTGAGAGAGTTTTCTTTGGTCTGAAGACTTGCAGAGTGAGCGAGAAAACATTTGGAAACACATTTTGACCCGTGTCATAACAACAATAATTCATTTTGTTATATGGGAAACAAGTTGAATTACTGCATTATACATTATATAAATGTTTCCCTTATTAACACAGAAAGGAGGAATTCGTGAGCACTTTATAGCCTGTCATTGAGAATAAAACTTGCAGTATGTGTTTCTAATCAATTTCTTTCAATGTGTCATTTTCGTACACAGGTCTTCAATTATATGTAGAACGATTTAGAGAGTCTTGTCAGGGTTAAAGACAAAATAATTCAAAAGAATGACAAAGAAAATCTGAATCTGTGCATGGCACCTGAGCTATGCCAACGTAAACCACCCTGACTCTGTTCCTGACTTCACACTCTTGCTCATGATTGTATGCATCGCACTTATTCCTGCTCTGGCAATGAACGCTGCCATCAAATGTAAATCACTGCTGCAGAATAGCTGCATATGAATGTAACTCACATGAGATATGGGGTTGGAGAAGGAGGGAGAAGTCATGAATAAAGTGTAAAAAATGAGAGCAGGGGAGAAAAAACATCTGCTTCAACAGACACCTGACAGAATGAGCTGTAATTTTAAAGCAAATCTGAAAACAAATCATCACAAGAATAAACTGATTTCAAAGTTAAGCTTTTTGTGGTTTGACGTAAGGCAGCATTTACTGACTGGTTTGATTTGGAAGGAAGGGAAATTCAAAGTTAATGAAAGTAAAGAAGAGTATAGATTTCCCTCTGTTATCAAGGATTATATATTACACTTGTGAAATATGATGATGACAGGGTGAACTTTGTCTCTCGCAATCTAACTTTTCTGTATCTAAGCACATGCACTTTAATCCAAGTCATAAAACAGCTGTACTTCTCACGGTCTCACGGAGAGACTCTTGCATCGGTGGTGACGGGCACATGCCGACAAAATTTACATCTTCAGGAAGACAGAGGCTGTTTGCAAATGCCAGAGAATAAATCAAATAATTAGACAAGAATCACAATGGAAGCGGGTGAACAAAAGTTGCCACGAAAAAACACTGTAAGCTGCTTCACTACTGGAAAACTAATTATGCATGGCTTGAGTTTCTCTGAATACATTTTGTCAGATAACAGTCATGGGAGATTAGGATAAAATGGGAAATTAATTAAAAACGAACTGGCGGAGAACACTGTGACTTTGGAGAACAGCTACTTTCTGTTGTTTTCACTGTGTATGGCAAAAATGCAAAACAATAAGACGTCTCCACTGATTTGCTCTGCTCTTATTGAATCCATTAGGAAACTTTACATGCGTGAGATTTTGCTTGGGAGTGAGAGTACCAGACGAATAATCTGGCTGGAATGCCGGTTGTAACCCCACAAGTAAAGCTTGCCGTTATTGTTTTCATTTGAAAAATCTGCAGAGGATAATGCCTGACGTTTCCTTGACAGTGAGGGGTCAGCGACCTGCACCTCCTCACGGAGCTTTGAGATCCGCTCCACGCACAGTGGAAAAACATCAGGTGTACACATGATATGCAGAGCCACGGGGAAATAAATGGGCAACTGTGGTGTTTTAAAATGTAGAGAACGCTCGGTGCAGAATATAGAAATTTTCCCTCTAAGAAAAAGCTTGACTCGCAGTCTATCAATCTATCAATCATAAATCAGCATAATGGCTTTAATGTGAAACATATTTTGCCTCCACCACAATCAGTTTTTCACTTTTTAAAGGCTTGGTGCAGCATGGCTTGGTGTTTAAAAAAGTGGTTTTGTTGCCCTCTTACTTTTCCTCTCTGCCTATGGTGTTGCTTTAACCTTCCTGATTGAGGGCCGAGAGTGTTTTCTTAAGTTTGTATCTCTGCAGACCTTTGGCTCACATCTCGGACACGAATAAAGAGGGGCAGAGAAGAAGTGAGGCCGGGAGAGAACGAGAGAGGCGGGTGGTGTTTGTGATGGCGGGATGGAGAGAGAAGTAGATGTAGAAATGATGAGGTTTCATAACTGACACATGGACACAGAAACGTAAATTAAACGACAAAAAAAAAAGAAAAAAAGGCAAGCGAGGACTCCAAACCTTGCTGTGAACTCAGAGTAAGCTGCTGCTGACATTCTGACAATCCTCACTGACTAACAGGCTGACAGGCAGTCGGACCAGGACCAGCTCTCCCGCTGCAGAGGCCTACTGTTCAAACACACATCGAGAGAGAAAGCAGAAGAGAGAGAGGGGATGAGGGAGAGAGAGGTATGGACTCCATTAGGAAGGAATAATCCTGGCTCACTCGGCGTCCCTCCCTTTCCTCTCTACCTTCCAACTGGGTGCCATCCACAAGACCTTTGAACTCCATCTTAGTAACCATGGCCCATAATTCATGCAAATAAAGAATTACTAACTAGAAAAGGACCCCACCCTGTAAAGTTTTGGCTGGAGACGCCACAACCTGTGCGGGGCTGAATGGCCCATTCAAGCTCAGAGCATGAGATCATGAATAAATGGGTTACTGCTCCTCGTTCTTCACAATCAGTAAAGGCAGTGGACGGCTGTGACACAGGGCTGTGATCTGTGCACTCTGGCAATGTCACTGACATTATTCCAGTCAATTTACATAACACATAAGGTGTGAAACCTCTAAAAAAAAAAAACCACCACTGAAATGAAAAAACCTTGCTTAAGGAACAGCACGGGTAGTAGAAGAAGATTATTCAGAATGCTGCCAATCAAGAAAAGCAATAAAAGTCAGATTATCAGCAGAGCATGGAAGTTGAGAGCAGATGTAATAGATACTAATGTATCTAGCTTCATTATTTCAAGATAATTATCTTGTCATCTTGAATAAGAAATTGGACTCAAGTTTAGCTCAGCAAACTCTCAGCCTTGCTCAGCCTGTATATCCATTAGTCAACGATGGCTAATGTTGGCAAAACAGGAAATGGATGTTCACTGAGTCAGTCCACTGATTTCATGACTCTTCTCTACTTGTGTGTTCAAAGAATACTGGAAAGTGAATTCAATGTGTCTTATCCTTTAATCACCACATGTGGCTCCAGTGACCTCTGTCCAGCAAAAGTTTGTTTACAGATTGTTGAGGTCCTTTAGTTGTAGGTATGTTGTTATGTGAAAGTGTAAATGCGTCTCTCTCATTAAGATACTGTAGCCTGCTTCTGTAGGATTTGAACTAAAATGTGAGCAAGTCCTTAATTGTTTGTTTATTACTTTAATTTATGCTCCAACAGTCTCAACATAGATGTAACATTTGGACATTTGTTCTTACCTGCTATGTCCCATGTCGGTCTCCATGTGTTTGTGTGTGTGTCTGCTCATCAGACACACCTGTCTGCTATCAACCCGTTGTCTCTCACCTGTCATTCAGCAGCTCATCAGCCCCGCCTCCTCTCCCACTTCACCAGATCATTGGATACTATAGACAGTGATTTTGTATTTTGTATGTTTATCTACCTTTTTTTAATACATTTCCCTGAGGACAGCCTCACGCCTGCATGCTTGTTATCCCTTCACCTTCTCCAGCGTTTTATAATAAATACCATTATTTCACCTCACCTCTGTCTCTATGTCCTGCGTTCGTGTCCACCCTGCAACCACTTCAGAACATTTGTTAAGAGTTCCTGGAACAGTTTGATTGTAGTTCATATTTCATGTCTTGCCTGAGGAACGTGCAGCCCTCTACAAGCCAACAGTGATTGACTGACCATAAACTGAAATATTTGGCTTCTCACCAGAGTATTTGACACCTGCACACTCTCGCACGGAAACATCCAACAGTCGTGGGTAAATTAGCATTTTTTTTAGAAAGCATGTAGTATTTTTCATACTTTAATACTTTGTTTAGCTGACTGATTGCTCCGCGCTGCAATCCAGAGAACACTCTATTTTTTTAAGATTTAAATACTTGATTAATGGCGCTATTTTTAAACTACAAACAAGGTGCATTAAACATTCTGTCAAAACGGCAATTAGAAAGGCAGCAAAATGGAATTATTCCCTTAAGTTCTCACTAATTAACAACACAGCGGAGTTCAAACACTGGGTTGTTATTTTGGCTTTTTACCACAAAGTCTGATTGCATTTCTAAATCCGAACAAGCACTGTGGTAAACTACATTGTTTTTTGCCATCTCGACACTGTCTCTCTCTCTTCTCCCTCCTGCTGTGTGAAGCGTGAGTGACACTAGTGAGCGAGTCCTGTAAGGCAAGGTCAGCACAAATGAGAACCAGGCTCACACTGACTCAGCTGGCTCCTTTCTCCTGTCATTTTTTTTTTCTCTGCGCTTGACGCCACAGAAAAAAAAGTGAAAAATCACTAAAAATAGCAACACAGAGGCCATGAGCCAAACAGTCCCAGTGACTGTTTTTCCTCCACGAATCCTGCTGGTCGTGCACCTTTGGCTGGACTGCGGTTCGAGAGATTTAGAGAAGTCTCTGTGTTCACAGAACTCTTTGAATTGCAGTTGGATCACAGTGATCAATTGTAAATCAAGCGTGTTTTTCAAAAGTCGATATGTGGAAGTTTACCACATGACAGCGTATAAACAGACCACAAACAGGAAGGCTTGTGCGCAAACATCACACCCTCTCAACACACACACACAGAACACACGTCTCGCTCACAACATAGCAGTGAGATGCTTTTCCTTCGCCAGCAGAGATAACAACTGACAAACAGCATGAAACTGGATCTTGGCACCAGCGGTTCTACTGCTGAGAGACTTTGAATGTCAGGGTGTAGGGATGAATGTGTTCATGGTAATTTCCTGGGGAGGGGGGGGGCGGTACCAGAGAGGGAACAGATTCACCGGGGCCCGTCTGACCTTGGAGGAGGCGCTGTCTCAGCCAACTTCCACGGGTCCTCTTTGTAGTTCTGGGAATCTCTTCAAAGGGATTTTGGAGTGAATCAATAGATTTTTGAATTGAGATGTTCTTATCTAACCTTACATGGAAATTTGGCATTGTTGACTCAGGGTGAAATGCAAAATGATGGATAATTTCCTGATTGTGAATGCAGCCAGTGCAGTTTGGATTTCATGAAATGTATTAACTTTCTGAACATTTCTTGTGGGAAAGACTTTTCAAGGGGTACTCTGTTTATTTAATATTGCATTTCCATAAAGTTAAAATTATAAAGCGACATATGAAAAAGAACGGTCAAAGTGTGTCTGGCAAAGGCCAACATATCCTGACTTTAAGATCTATTATGGGTCAAGCAGCCATAATAGTAATCTTACATTTTCCCATAATGCAATTAGACCCTCCCTACCTCTGAATTACCCACTTCTTTCAATCCATGTTTTTAATGCAGGCTTTCTGTGAGGACATCTCATGTCCAACCCTGATGACTTCATCAAGGTTATTCTTTTAAACTCCCTCCAGATTCAGAGAAGACATTATGGAAAATTCATTTTTCATCTGTCTTTCATCAGAATTAATTAAATTCAAAAGGAGAACCTCCAGGCAAAATTATTCATATCTTTCAGATGCTTACAGTCACACATAACATAACACGCACATTATTGCTGCACTTGTGAAACTGACGCCATATTTGGATCTTATTTCAACAACAGTTTTTCATTAATGCGTCTTAATGGAAACTGTTTTTCTGACATACAGCAATTAAAAAAAAAAGTTTCTGCAACGTCCTCAGATTCAGTTAAACATTCCACTGAAGACTGTTACTTTCAGAGCTGTCCCTATTTTGTTCTGTTTTTTGAATCATTTTTCTCTTTAGGTCCCTCTCTGTGTGCACTGACCTACATTCATGAACACTGTATCTGGTGCAGTGCATCAATATTTCTCTCTAATATCCAGTGCACAATACTTCATCTTTAACAGCTGCGTGCACGCTTGAGCTGTTCATTAAAGGTGTGATATGTAGGAATTGGCCACCTGTTAAAGGTGACTCCAAAACAATAGGGAGCAGCATATCTGCGAATAAATGTATGCTTTTCTTTAATTTGGTTGTATATTTATTTGTATATATTCTGTTGATATTTTAGTTAAGTTTTAAAATTTCTATGTACATATTACATATTGCATTGTTAATGTGCATGTACTTATTTATCATTAAGTAAAGTTGAACAGATCAAAGTCAGGATGAAAGAGCACTTGGACACTAACTACCGCATGGACCAAGTCTAATTTACAGGCCTGATTCCCAGACAGTGCAGCTGCATGTTACCCAAACCCAATGGGAAGAAAACATGGTCTTTAACAGAGTGCACCTTTTTTTTAAATGTTGACATATGTGGAGCATAAGATTCACCAAAGTACACAACAGTATTTCTCTCCTTCCTTTCTGCTTAAAATGGATGACTCTTCTGGCAAAAACAATTAAACAAATTCCAATAGCTTTTAGTAAAAGTGATGCTTGAAGTTCTGCATTTGTGTGAAAGTACTAATGGAGATTAATATAAATGTTTGTCATTTAAAGTTCAATTAGGGCGAAATTGTATTTACCAACCATTTAAAATATGTGTATATATTCCTGTTATATTTATCTGGTTTTAGACTTCTAGACCAAATTTCTCAGCCCACACAGAGGGAAGATTGAGAGCATATTAAATCAAACTGGGTTTCAAATCTTATTTCTCTAATTAAAACATTGTATATTTATTCCTCATTATTAATTATGGTATTTTTTAATTATTGTTATTTATTTTTAACAGCTTAGCACTCGCAATAAATCAGCTAATTTGCTTGATCAGAGCTGTGTGGGTGTGGTTTGATCAGATTTGATTGACAATGCCATAATAACTTGAACCAATAACTGTCATCAGAAGTCTGACTGATGCACTTAAGTAAATGACATCCCATTTTTCCACACCCACTTAAACCAGTGGAAGAAGCACAGACAAAAACACAAATATAGAAATCTCTTATATGATAACATAGTCAACTGTTCCGACTTTGGCAGAACAGTGTGTGTTGATTTAGGACACCATGACAAAGTAAGAAAAGGACTTAGGAAATGAAAGGTTTTAGGGTTTGAAGAGCAAGTATGTAAGAGCAAGAGTAAAGTGGGTGTTCAAGTGAGTATGCTGGGTATTTTCATTGATAGCACATTCATTTGAATTTCTCCACTGTGGAACGAATAAAGGTATCTTATTTCAAGAGATTCCCAGTATCATGGTGATTATGGATACCTGATGAATGCATATAGAAAGTTGGAATGTAAAATGGAAAGTTCCACACAAACGCATGCACACAGTCATGTTCAATTCCTTCAGAGGACATTACATTGACTTACATTCATTTCTTAGAGACCTCCTTGAATGGTTCATAATATATATGGGGATTTGTGCTTTGCCACAATATGAGCAATGCGTGGACCACACACACACACACACACACACACACACACACACACACACACAAATATAATAGTGTACCAACAAGGATTTCATATTTGCCTTACAACGTCTCCAGGGGACAGACTTCTGCTCGAGACAGATTTCTCCCAGATTTTGCAACTCAAGAACCTGCCAAGAATGTGCCTGTAGGAGCTGGAGCCGGGCCAATATCAGCTGGGGATTGTTGTGGGCCATGTGTGTCACTGTGTAGTAGCCTCTATGTGTGTGTGCGCTTGTGATTATTTGGAGTTGTGTGGGGTTTGCGAAGGAGTGGGCTGCATAAGCAGTCTTGGGACAGCAGGCTGTAAACACAGCTGTGTGTTGAGGTGAACGTCTAAGTGAGGGCAACAAGCTTTTTTCTGTTTTCGCATGACTGTAGTTAATATGCTCTTAAATTAGCTGCGTGAGCCGAAACTGTCTGTATAGTACAGCATGAAGTGTTCTGTCTCTGTCTCCTGCTCCTTGTCAAAATCCATGTCCAGCTCTTTCTGTACATAACAGTAACAGAGAAACAGCACGGCCGTGTGTGATGACCAAATGAGGCAGAAATCCACAGCAGCTATGCAAACACGTCTGTGCTCCACGTGAAATAAACATTTTGCAATTATTCAGCTACATCAACACCATATGCCTTTATAAACGCTGGAGGATCTGAATCCACTGTGGACTGGATCTTGGCGAGATCTCAGGTTTCTTTGATATCACTGAAAGCAACCCTTTACTGTATCTTGTGATATAAAAATGCTTTTTTTCCACAGCTTTATTTTAGACACTTGCTCGTAAAAAACAATGTGAGCATTTTTCAGGATTGGAAATTTAGTGTAACAACTTATAGATAAAAGTAAAACCAAGTGGCATTTGTATTGTATCTTGGTTTGTTGGTTTGTCTGTGACACCAGCTATACACATTTTGTCAAGTCAAAGGTTCAATGTTCAGATAATCTCAGTCTTTGTTTTGTATTTATCTTTTTAGTTTCTTCTCGTTATTTTTCGAAACCTGTTTCTAATATCATGCAACCATGTTGGAAGTGGAGTTTGGACTTTGGACAATGTTCTTAATCTCTTGGATTCAACCAAAGCAAACATCATAGAGCCAATATACTGTATAATCTATACTGTATGAAAGGCTACTGTTAAGTTTTACCTTCAGGTGAATGTGTGCTGTTCTTCAAAGCCAGATGGTGACCATAATGGATGTAGGTCTGTGTCCTGGCTCTCTGCCTTCATAAGGTCTGCTGTGATTCTGCCCGAAGCCAAGTCTGCCCCTCCCTATAGTAATAGCCTTCTCATAAATGACTGAAGTTAACTCCAGCTCTTCAAAGTCACCATTCACCACCCAGATAACTGGAACACTGTTAAACTTTAATTGCTTTTCAGTTCTTCCATCAAAG
Organism: Centropyge bicolor; assembly: GCA_037975185.1. Lineage (NCBI taxonomy): Eukaryota > Metazoa > Chordata > Actinopteri > Pomacanthidae > Centropyge > Centropyge bicolor. The sequence goes on along the minus strand of JBBMOC010000016.1, from coordinate 2,030,818 downwards.
TCTTGGTTTGAATTCTGACAAAGATGAAGTCCGACTCCAGTTTGTCAAAAGAGATCAGTAGGAATTTATTTTTTGCTTTAAATACGTGTACAGCTTTTTTTTCCTGCCATCGCTCCACTGATCAGTCACTGGCAGCCATCACAAACTGAACTCCAAATGGAGGTCCTCCAATGCAGAAATGTTTCTGAAACAGCATAATTATGAGTCAAGAGCATGTTGTGCTGAAGTTAGGCTCACGGCATGTGTAGCTTTTAGCTGCAGTGCCAGCTTTGCATCGGGCTATTTGTAGGGTTATGTTAAACAAAGAACAGAGGTAGAAGTCATCTTTAGACAACAAGAGGACATCCGATCACTGTAACTACCCCAAAAGATTCAAATCAGGCCAGATGGATAAATACATGTATAAGAGTGACAGTCTTAAAGCCTTTTGCTACACAAGCAGATTTGCCAAAACTGGATCTCAATGAGAGAAAAGAAAGAAGGTGCAGATGATGAGTTTAACACATGGAACCTGAAAACACCTCATCATGTTGGTGACAATCATGAGTGAATCATAGAAATAAAATGCACAGAGTTAACATGGAAAATAAATACTGCACCGGTTGCTGAATCCTTGTACATTCATCAGGGCTCATGCATTCAGGTTTTTCGCTTCCCACTTGTCTCGGCTCATGTGCTACATTGCAACTTGTGCCACTTTCGTTTGAGAATCCCAGCCTTTTTCTTTACATGCTATTTTTGTTGTGCTGAGATGAGAAACTTCACAGTAAAAATGCATTTAAGTTAACAACTGATGTAATTGACTTTAGGAAGCACTTTTTTTTTTCAAAGACACAGAGGTGATAAGCAAATTGAGTCGTCCCTGAAAAACAAAGGGAATGTGCTGTTGTGCATAACTGCACACTACAACAAGAGTGCTGAACTGCTGGAGAAGCTTAGATTGATCACAGGTGTTCATCCAATTTCTGTTCTGGAATTGGGATGATCTACAATTTGACAAAAAAAAGAAAAAAATCTTAAAGTAACAACACAGCTTAGTGTTAGCTGTGTCCGGTTTCCTACTGTCGAATGGCAGCAAGTCCTCTTTTCATATAAATAATGCTAAAAACACAAAAGTCTCCCTCGCACTCACGTCAGAACTGTCACAAGAGTCTCTAAAAACCTAGGAGACACATACAGTACATAGCGTAGCCTGCATACATACAAATATACATATATGCAAATACACAAAAACAATAACCTCTCCATGTGGAATAATGGCATTTCTGGATCTGAAATCATAATTTCATATAAAAATATATAAAAATCAAAGTAAAAATCAAAAGAAGTGTCATCTGAATTGGTGAGAACAACAACAATCTCCATTGCTTGTCCACTGTGTGATGCATCGGCAAGTCAATGAATCAGTGTCTTTTTGAACAAACGCTGTCCATGGGATTCACACACACATGTCCAGAGGCCATTTTAAAAGCAGCCACTACATGAGTTTAATACTGGAGTGTAAAAATGTCCACAGACACAAAGAGAGGAACAGGGTCCTTAGCTCTCTGGCCAGCCAGCGAGGTAACACGAAAACTACACATCAATCTATCTATCTACACACTAAGGGATCTCTGACTGCAGGGCATGGTAAGTGCACATTCCCATGAAGAGGTCAGTTCACCTCTTAACCCTGTTCAGTTCACGGAGACCTGCGTCACTGTTGACATGGAAGGGCGGGCTGGTCCTGTCAACCCAGGCACATGTTCCACTTCTGTGTGTTCCTGTAACACTGTCAACCAATGGAAATACTTCAAAGAATGCAAATATTCTACCAGGAGAAGGTTAAGTATGTTTTTGTGGGTGTGTTTATTGTCCAGAATGCCTGTGGTCGGACACTAGAAACAAATGTCTGTCTGGACATTTTGAGACCTTCATTCTTATGATGAAAACAATGATTCGAACACTTGCTTTCCTTCTTTCCATGAAAAAGAACAGCCAAAAGGAGGCTCTATCATGGTTTGTTCAGGTTTTCTGTCTTTAAGTTCATCTTTAAATAGTTTTCTAATTTTTCCATCATATTCTCATCTCGTGATCTGGACTCTGGTCCAGTGAGGGCTCCCTGGTGCTGATCATGGATGCTGACGGCCCTTGGTTGACTCCAAAGGGAGAAACAGCCGGAGATCGAGCTGCCAGAGGGGACAGAGAGGGGGAGAAGCTGGGGGACATTGCCGCTGATGAAATGGATCCCTCATGACTGATAGGGGACCTGCGGAGCGAGGCCAAGTGGGGGAATGTCCGTCCAATCACAGGCACCTTGGGGGGAACTGACATGGCCCCTGGGTGGGCCACTGATGTAATGAGTGGTGGAGGGTCAATTCTAGGTTTGGGATCCATTTTGTGCTTGGGCTGGAAGGGTTGACGAGGGTTCTGGCTCTGCTGTGCAGTTTCATCCTTCAGCCTGGCGATCTCTGTGAAGACATTAGCCAGAGGCTGGAACTGAGGGCACCAGTTGAGCAGGTAATCCCAGTTATAGCTTCCACGGAGCTCCTCATCACTGGCAACGATAGCTGTGAGGGAACCATCCACTGAAGGTTTACCGTCCTCAGGGAAGGCGTAATCCTTGGGGAGGGAAATGTTGAGGCCACGGCCTACTCCTAAGTACCCACCTCCCTCGTCCCTATAGACTGGGAGCTGGCCAGAGAGCAAGGTTCCACTGAGACTGCCTCCCAGTTTCTTTCCTTTGAACCAGGTGCTGCCCTCCAAAGCTGCAGGCTCACAGGAGATATCTGAGAGCTGGTCAGCATCCTGCTGAATTCCAGAGTCTGGTCCTCTGGCTGAGATGTGTTCCTGCATGGACGAGGTGATAGAGGCGACGCGGGGGTACTCGTTTATCATCCTGATCTCATCATCCTCTGCTGCCTCAGCTGATCCTCTTCCACTGGAGTGGGAAGGATCCAGAGAGCCCCCTCTAGTGTAGGGACCACCAACGGCCCCACCCTGATCTCCAGCGTAGCCTGGCAAGGCCTGGTGGTAGATCCTCTCCCCTCCTGGCCCTGCATTGCAATCGTCCAGTTTCTGCAGAGCAGTTCCGGAGGCGACAGTTCTGTTTCCTGCATCCTGACCTTTCTTTCTCCTGCGTGACTTGACGAGGAACACTACCACAGCCATGACCACAAGTAATACAATAAAACCAAGAGACACGGCAATGATGCTAATCAACAGGATGTTGACGTCAGGGGCCAGGCCAAAGTTGGTGTTTGTGACATCAATGGAGACCTGGGCTGTAGTGGTGCGAGATGCATCAAGAGGACTGTGAGCTTTCACATCCAGAGTCATCAGCCTGGTTTCCCGTTTGTTCCGGCCCGAGCCGCTGCTACTACTGCTGCCTGAACCGTCCAGCTTCAAGAAAATCACCCCAGTGGTTTTGTTTACGTCAAAGAACGGAGAGCTGGTGGGAAGTGAATAGAGGACAATACCATCCACCCCTCCATCCTCATCATTTGCCTGGACCTGGCCAATGCTCTGGCCTTTCTTAGCTCCCTCTGGGACTTCAAAGGAGAAATCAGGCGATATGAACAATGGGTCATACTCGTCCTCACCTGTGACAAACACCTGGACAGTCACAGTGGCTGAGTGGTTCCCTGAATCTACTGCCACTGCTACAAAGTTAAAGGAGTTGATCTTCTCAAAGTCAAAGGGGATTCTGCTTTTGATTTCTCCTGTGTTCTGGTCCACAGTGAAGCTGTCTTTTCCTGCACCGGACCGCTCCACCATGTAGTACTTCAGTTGGCCAAAAACCCCTGTGTCGTGGTCTATAGCATGTAGAACAGTCACAGCTGAGTTTGCTGGTTGATTTTCTTTGATACTGGCTGTCAGGACTTCCACAGGGAAGAACGGATGATTGTCATTTACGTCTTTGACATCAACAACAACTGGAGCTAGTGCGAAGTGACCCTGTCCATCCGTGGCCTGGATGATGACAATGTGTGTGGACTGGTGCTCACGGTCGAGCGCTCGCTGAAGCCGCAAGGCTCCAGTCCACTGGTCCATGGTAAATAAGTTCACCTCATCACCAGAGCTGATAGTATACTGGACCTCAGCATTTGGAGTTGAATCTGGGTCTGGTGAAAACAAGAAAACAACAGAGCACAATGAACTACCTGAGAGACAAAGTAATAAAGGAATAGTGAAAAAGGAAAGAGGAATGACAGATAAGTGGACAATAAGAGAAGACTTTTCCCCACCTGTAGCAGTCAGTCGTATTATCTCAGTCCCAGCGGCAGCTCCCTCACTCAGTGACACAGTATATTCCGCTCTGCTGAACACTGGAGGGTTATCATTCACATCACCAATGGTTATCACCGCCGCAACGCTAGAGCTCCTCTGGGGCACACCACGGTCTGACACCACTACAGTGAGGTTGTAAAGTGGCTTGGTTTCAAAGTCGAGCCCCTCGGCCAACAGCAGCGTTCCAACTGTCTGAAAGCCCCGCCCCTCCAGGAAACGCACACTGCTTTCAATCTGGAAAGCATTTCCTTCATTCCCACTGGCAATAGCGAAGTCAAAGCCGCAGTTTTCTCGAGAGAGGTCGCTGTCGAAGGCCTCAAAAGTCAGAACCGTTGAGCCTGGGATGGTATCCTCCGAAACTGTAGCCCTGCAGACACAAGAGCATTATATATGTAAGGACAGCTGCTGAGGTTACACAATAACACATCCACAATCTAATGAGTGCGGACTGACCTGTACTCTGACTGGTGAAACACAGGAGCATTGTCATTGACGTCAGAGATTTGGACCTGGACAGTGGTGAGGGAGGAGAGTGCAGGAGAGCCTCCATCACGAGCTTCAATAACAATGCTGACTGACGGACGTTCAGGGTCGAACTCAGCTCTGTGATTGATGAACAGGGTTCCTGGAAACAGAGGGCAATGAGAGGAAGTCAGACACTATTGTGGGAAAGTTACCTTCATAATGTAATGAATTACATATTACTTTGAAAATGGAGCTGAATTATATCAGAAAGGAAGCCAAGGTTGTTTACCATTGTTGGGGTCAACGTAGAAACCTTCCTGAGTTGATGACATCACTCTGTAGGTGATCTTTCCATTGTCTCCAGAGTCCCTGTCAGTTGCTGTCACTGTTAGAACTACACTTCCTGGCTGTGTGTGCTCAGGCAGAGTTACCTAGTGTGGGGAGATATTAATAACACTATGTGAACATGAGGGCAAAAGAAACAAATAAGCCAACAACAGATCACAAAAATTCTGAAATAATATTCCCAAATTCATGGTGAAGACAACAGGCACTACACTCAGAGGGGAAAGCATTTAATATTGTGGTTCCTGTTTTTCATGAGCTCGTGCTAATGTTGAGGTCATTTCCTGAGAAGTTAATACTATACAGGCTCATCTCTGCAGCCATTCCCCAGTCAATATTAGGCAGTTAACTTTTATCACCCCCACTGCGTGCATGCTGGGAATGCACATGTGTGCTTTTTACAGTGTGTGTACATGTCATGTGTGTACAAGGGTGCAATTTTCTCCACTGCGATGAAGTAGTCTGCTAGAGAGAAACTCAATTCCCTATCAAACTTTATAAGGTGTGAAGAAATCGAAAAGTTAAACACATATTCTGTGCATCACCTCAGGTAGAAAAGAGTATGCAATTGACACAGATTTTTTTAAGACTGTAGTTATGGTGTTTGAAAGAATGTACACAACCAAAACAATTACTTTGGAATAAGAATGAATGTGAAATGACTGTCTTTTAAGATGCTTGTATAGTTTTGTGAGAAACAGATTTTTACATTTAATTCGTACCCCAAAAACAGAACATCAGCATGATTCATGAGTCGTCCTACCTGATAGAGATCATGGGTGAACGCAGGTGCATTGTCATTAATATCCTCCACCAGTATTGTAATGTTAGCCTCAGTCTGGTGCTGGCTGTCTGTGGCTCTGACGGTCAGGGTGTACCACGTCTTCTCCTCGAAGTCCAGAGGGGCAGTGAGAGATACGCCTCCACTGTAGCGGTGAATCCCAAACTTGCCTGAGGCTGTTGGGTCTAGATGTAAGGAGTAGGAGAGGGCTGGACTGGAGTCGACATCGTTACCCGTGACGAGAGTGATTTCTGTGCCAATCAACATATCTGATAGAGGGAGAAAGAAATTGAGCAAATATGTTGTTGTTATGGAAATTGATCAACATAAGATAAAAGCAGAAATTTTCTGAAAATTAAAGTACTTACTCTCTGGGATGCGGACTTCCTGGGGCAAGGGAATAGTGGGACTGTTGTCGTTCTGGTCAACAATGATCACTGTCAGTGTGGCCGAACCTGCCAGCCGTGGACTTCCTCTATCAGTTGCTGTGACTACAAGCCTGTGGATGGGTAGAATAAAGAGATTGTCTTCCTGTCTCTGATTACACATGTAATTCTAAGAGTTTAATTTTACCTTTGGAGATGATAGAGACAAATTAATCAGGTCATAAAACGATGCACATTTACTTGATTTTTTACCTTTGGATACACATTCTCATATTATTACGAAAATGTTATGAAAAAGTTAAAGTGAACAGTTGCTCCTTTACACAGTTTGGCACACAGATATAATTTTGCACAGGAGCTTATATCTGCAGCAGACTATGTAAAGCTCCTCACCAGCTATCTAAATACAAACTAGCTGAGTAAATATGATTCATGATGCGCTAAGTCTAATTTCTTCCTTCTATACATGTTTATGCGTGTGTATGCATAATGCACTTTTTCTGTATAGCACCATGCAGTGGCTTAAACATTTGTTACAGGTAAAATACATATATCCATCTTCCAAATGGTCACATAGAATGGTTTTTAGTGAGGTTTGTTTAACCGCAGATCTGTTCTCACTTGGTCTGGGTAAAGATCTCACGGTCCATGATGGCTGCTGTGGTGATGCTTCCTGTCATCGGGTCGATCTTGAACAGGCCGCTCATGCCTGATGATTGAATGGAGTAGGTCACCTGACCGTTTTGGCCCTGATCCACGTCCTCAGCCACAACCTGGAAGAAGACGGGGGAGAAGGAAAAAAATGGAGAATGATGAGAATTTATGTTCACCCTTAGCGAAACTCCAGTAGAACAAATGTCTACTTATTATTTATTATGCAGTTTTCATTTATTGTGTTTTTATATTTGAGAGTACCTGTATGATCGGCATTTCATAGCCCTGTGCTTCTCTCATGTAGGCCACATAATTCTGCAGCTGGAAGCGAGGGAGGTTGTCGTTGACATCCTGCAGGATCAAGTTGATAGCCATGAAAGACGTGGAGGACAAAGTTTCAGCCTTCACAACCAGACGGAGCCTTGGGGTGTCTTCAAAGTCCAGCCCATTGGGACTCTGCACCCTGATTTCACCTGGAGGACACACAGATTTGTGAGTGGAAAATGAGGATCAGGAGACCATCAAATGACAGATTAAACTAATAATAATCAACTAATAATATAAAAGATTGTGTTTTCTTGTGAGTTTCACCTGTTGAGGAGCTGATGGCGAAGACCTGCTTCCTGTTCCCACTGAAGAGGCTGTAGCTAATACCATTACGTGTGCCATCTGGGTGCTGAGCCTGAGCCTGAGCCACAGCTGTGCCTGAATTTTTGAAGTAGAACAGAGAAAGTATTCCTTAACTCTGACAGCAGAAAGATCTTCAAAGTGCGTAAAGAGACAAATTGACTGTGATGATTATTCCAATCCCTAAAAATACTGTTTAAGTGTGAGACCTTTTGCAGCGTTCTCCTGTATGCTGACGTCTCTGGCATTCCTCGAGAAGCGAATGCCGCTGTACTCCACCTCCTTCACGTAAATCACCACCACTCCCTGTGCAGACTGGGCTGGGCTGCCCTGGTCCATGGCCTCCACTATCAGGGTCCTCTGAGCCTGGGTCAGATCCCCCAGCGGCTCGGTGGCCTGGATTTCCCCAGTCAGGGAGTTGATGCTGAAGCCTCTCACTGGTGTGGCAAAACGGTAAAACACAGAACCGTTGGCTCCGAAGTCTTTGTCCTCGGCCTTCATGGTGGCTAGAACGCGCTGGGAACGCCTGCTGGACACTTCGATGACCAGCGGATCCTGGATGAAGAAGGGAGTGTTGTCGTTGACATCTAGAACGGTGACTGTCACCTAGAAGGGAGAGATCACAAAGCTTGTTAAACTCAAAATTTATTTATAAGTAACGGCCATTTTCAACACTTTAAAAAAATCCTCTCAGTCATCTGAACATCCTCAAACTCTAACCGTTCATTTACCTGAGCAGAGGTGTTCCTGGGTGCAGCAGGTGAAAGGTCAACAGCAAACACCTGGAAGCTGTATGATGCCCATTTTTCCCGGTCCAGAGGTGCTGATGTGGTGATAACCCCAGTGTTCTCATCCACAGTGAACGCTCCGTGTGCCTCTCGGCTAAGGAAATACAGAACCTTCCCATTCAGTTCATCATCAGCATCTATGGCTGACACCTGGGAATAGATAAATATATTTTAAGGATTAGCATATGAGAGCTATACAGTATGTCAGTAAGATGTTTGAACAAAGCATGTATTCTGCTTCTCTGATCATCAATGTGAATTCCCATTTCTACCCACCTCCAGAACTTGGAATCCCTCTGCAGCATCCTCTGACACTTCAACAGAGTAGCTACTTTTGCTGAAAACAGGGCTGTTGTCATTGACATCCAGCACTTTGACCGCCACTGTGACAGTAGCGCTGAGAGTAGGGCTCCCTCGGTCCGTGGCCACCACCTCTAAAGTGTACTCAGCCCTCGTCTCCCTGTCTAGGCCACGTGAGGTGGAAAGGGCTCCTGTGCTGGCGTGGAGTTGGAAATCTCCATCAGGGTCCCCAGCTGAGTGGGAGAGAAGAAAAGAAAATAATCTTTAAAAAATTCAAGTGTTTTCTGTGGATTGAGTGTTAAAAGAAGAGAAGAAAGGGGGAACTTTCTGTGCCAAATCTGCACTTAGGTTTGAATGTGCTCCAGACAGGTACTGTATGTGGAAGGTACTATAATTGATATAAGACAGAAGAATGTCAGGAGGGAGCCTGTACGCCGATCTGACCTTTCATATAGAGCAATACATTGGTCTAAATGCTGCATGTATCCCCTCCATAAAAGGTAAGATCAATTCTACTCCTGCACATTATCATTCCAGCCTCACATATTATATAAGTGTAATTTAGTTACAATCATCACATCCATACAGACTGAGTGCCAACTGTAATAATCTGTCAACAATCTGTAAAATGAAACTTGACCATTTTAAGACTTGAAAATACCAAAAATGACAAAAATTCACTGCCTCTCCCAAGATATTGTTATATTCTCATTCTACACACCCTAAAACAGCAATTACAGCAATTGTGGTTAACTCATTTGCTCTTTAAATCCATTCTAATAAAACGCTTGGGTTATACACACAACACTGTTTCTCACCAGTGATCCTGTACTCCAGCTCTCCACCAGGACCCGAGTCAGGGTCTGTGGCCTTGAGAAAGCAAAGCTCTACAGGCTCCTGGTTCTCCGGCACCTCCAGCCCGTACCATGGCTTTGCAAAGACTGGAGCGTTGTCGTTCACATCCTGCACCTCAACACGGACTATGGCCTTGGCAAAATTAGGAGGCAGCCCTCCATCCCTGGCATACACTGATGAGAGGTGGAAATTGTTAAATTGATTTTATAAAAACTTGAAACTTGAAAATAAATGATCTTGAGCTCAGTTGGTATATGAGCAGTACCAGTGAGTGTGTAGTGGTTCTGTAGCTCTGCATCCAGTTCCCTCGTGGTGGTGATGACTCCTGTCACCGGGTTGATGATGAAGCCTTCCTCCGTCACGCCTCCATATGTCACTTGGCCATTCGAACCTGCGTCGAAACACAAAACAGACACAAATAAAAACAAATGGCTGAGCAAGCTACAAAACAGGCCTTAAAGAAAATAGTTCAGTGTAATAAGGCAGCGATATTAATGAACCCAAAACTGCACGAAGCCGCTGGCAAGTCCTAATGAAAGCTCCAGAAATATTAGGCTCTGGACGATTGACTGTAACCACACATTTTTCATTAGCATGAGCTTGTGGTTTGGTTTGAAGTAATTTGGTTTCTCAAAACCATTTATGTGTCTCTGTTGTTTAGTTCTCTGGCTTTCTTACTGGAGGCATATGTGCTGTGTATCAGCTGTAGCTTTCTACTCTTTCTATTCTTCCTGCAGTGAATTTTAGAAACTTTCCTATTTTTTGTATCTTCACTTTGTCCTACATTTATCCTTCTTGACAATACAAATAACTCTCACTGGCCAAAAAAGCAAATGTGTTCCAGCAGGCTCATATGGAATCTACAGACATTACTTTACTATTTTGTGTAATTATTAACCAGAAGATCTTGCAAAATCTGAAACCACTGAAACCAACCTTGGTCCCGGTCAGTGGCAGCGACTGTCAGCACAGTTGTTCCCGGTCCTTTGTTTTCCATCACCTGGGCCTCAAACTCTGCTCGCTGGAACGCCGGAGCTTCATCGTTCACATCAATCACGTGCACAGACAGCACCTGGGAAGTGGAAAGCTGAGGCATCCCATGATCCTCCGCCACAATAGTCAGGTTGAAGACTTCCTGCTCCTCCCGGTCTAAAGCTTTGAGGATGGACAGAGAGCCTACAAAAGGGAAAAAGATTCAGTGAGCAGTGAACTTTCTAAAACTCACCAAATGACGTCACTTAAAACCTCTACTCTCATTTAGATTTTTCTTGTTTTTGTTGTGTGATTGGATTATTTTTGTATGTACCTGAGAGAAGCATTATTTGCCTTCCCACAGGAGCAGTGAAAACAAACCCTTATTTTAGGTTTGCTTTATACGACTTTCCACAGTAGGCGAGAGACCACAGTTAATTCACACCAGCTATTTCATTCTGGCAGTCGAATGTGAATCAGTGTACTGGAGTACTTTATCAGGAAACATGTATAATTATTGCAAAGCATAAGTGCAGGAAAAAACAGAATCCAGGCTGCAACCTGGAACTACACAGCTGCCAACTTAAATCACGCTATGACCTCCCCTAAAATGAGATTACTGTTTGTTTCTGTTTTTCTTTATTGTACATTACAGTATGTGTTAGCATTAGCTGGTGTGTTAGTTTATGTGGATCAAGCTGGTTCACATACAGTCAATCTGACCACTGCTTCTGTCTGGCTGGAGTCTGGCTTCAGTTACTCTCCTACCCAGGATTACAAGCAGGGTCAGCCAAAGTGAGAGGAAAAATGTGTGTGTACTGTTCACAGCAGTGCACAAGTTTAGCTGGCAGACACGTGTAATTCGTAAATGCCACAGCGTGCCAAACATATACATCGTGTGTTGAATGTTGGCGTTACGAGGCTGAGGCTCAGATGTTCCTGTAACGTTCTGCTAGCTCCCATGTTTCAGACAAATGCAAACACATGCAAAACATTTACTGTACTATTTTATCCTCTGCTGTAGCCAATTCAGTGTTACAGTACAGTATCAACCATATGTTAAAGGTGCTCTTACTCTCTCTGGATCAGCTTTGCTCAAACTCACATGAAACTTTATTTCAATGCTGCAGATGATCTCAAGGTTTTTAAAGATGACAAATGGGAAATGAGCATAATATTCCGCATAAGACAGACAGATTTCTTTTCATTTAACACAGTGCTAAAGCCATAAAATGTTTTTCACTTATATACTGTAAACAGGACATAACTTAAATGATAGCAAGCACATATAGAATATCATCAATATGCATTCAAACAGTATGAATGAAATGTTGAATGAAAAAATGAAAAGACACAAAAGAAACATTAGCTTTAAAGTGGTTAATGAAACTCGCAGTAAATCAGCCACATTGGGAAATAACAGAAAGTTCATGTTGGCAGCGCCGACGTACAGTATAATTTATAGGCAGTAATCAGGCTAATGATACCCCCCACATTACCCAGTCAGTTTGGCAAATGTCCTCTCAATGCAATGCTAATCTGCTATTACAGTTATTATTAACCATAAGCTTAACACCACACAGTCTGAGAAACAAAACAGAAGTGAAATCAACCCCAGCTAATACACCAGACACTTGACAGTAATGAAGTAAAGACTTGCTTCCATCTGGAAGCTGCATTAAATGTCTGTCTTATGGCGCCTAATCCCATCTCAGCCAGATCTGAGCGCGCCCACAACACCCTGCTCCCATGATGAAGAGACTGCATGTGCATATACTGTATATAAGATATCAAAGGCTGCTCACGTCCCGAGCCCAAATCGGTTCCCATGAAAAAAACCCCCGTCAAGAAAAGAACACCAAAGCATTATTCAAGTGAAATATTGCTCTGAGGCATTGAAAGATCATCTAGTAAAGAGGGTTATGAGTGTTTTAGCAGTTGGGACCCTGTAGACGCAGCACTTCAGTGGGCAATTACAATCTTCTGGAAACTTTTCTTCATCCAGGGGGCTACTACGGGTGGGATGCTGATTATCTATCAATCATGAAGCCCCACAGAAAATGGCCACATACGACTCCGGCTGTGTTAAATCATTCAAAGCAGGATTGTAAACGAATGAAATGATGTGAATTTTACCCTAATCATCCCTTGATGGAGTGTAAATTGGGTATTTATGGGAAATCCCCGCTCTCCACAGGCCTTGTTACACTATGGTAACTTTACTATATTTTTAGATGCTGTGGCTCACCCTAAAAATAAGCTTACCAGTGTTGGAGTTCAGACTGAAGCGGCCGGCGCTGTTGCCTGCCTGGATTCTGTACGACACTCTGCCGTTTTCTCCTTCATCTTCATCTCGAGCCATCACATACAGGATCACAAACCTGTCGATAAAGATACAAACAAAGTGTCAGATTATAACTAACGACCACTTCAACTTGATTGGAGCCATGAAAGTTAATGAATTTGATTATTTAGTTTTAACTTAGATGCTCTTCCTTTGTGGCCTGATGGATGAAATCTGTCAAAGCAATGAGTGAAATGCAGGTAAAGCAGACTCACCCTACAGGCTGATCCTCCATGACGCTGACCGCAGACGGCGAGCTGAACACCGGAGCGTTGTCATTTTCATCCGTCACAAACACTCGTGCGGTGACTGAACCCCAGCGTCTCTGAGAGGGATCCACCGCCTGGTCTGTGGCCCGCACCACAAGGTACAGGGAGGGCGTTGACTCGCGATCTAACCTCTGCCCTAGGGTCAGGACTCCGCTGGAGGGGTCGAGGGTCAGGAGGTCGGGCGTGTCAGGCCAGTAGTGCTCGATGGAGTAACGCAGCTCACTGTTGGGTCCACTGCCATCCTGTGAGGAGGAACAGAGATGAATTACACAGTGAGTGGAAATTTTGATCCAGCAAGGAAAAACACTTAAAATCACAAGCGTGACAGTTCATGCTTGACCTTGGAAATGGACTTTAAAACAATCTTAACTCAAGGTCCTTTGTATTTTTTTCCTGACGCTTTAACTACATCTCACGGTTCACACTTCATTACTTGGATGAAGTTTCCTTTCTATATTTAGGTAACATGATGACAATTAGGCAAATTCCATCCTCTGACAAGGACTGTGACAAACATTTGAAAGCTCCAGGGAAATAACTTTGAGAGTTGAGAACCTTGAGTTAAGATTATGTTGTCAAACTTGCATTGTAGATGTAAAATTCTGCGCCAAAATGATTAGTGGATTAATCTCTTACTCAATCCAATTTTCAATAATTTAAAAGATTAAGTCATTTATAAGTCACAGATGCCAAATCTTTAAAAATTAAAATCTCTGAAATGTGACAGTTTTCTCCTTTTCTCTGTTATACATCATTGTAAATTGAATATCTCTCTAACATCAGATAAAACAATCATCTTCAGATCCATCGTAATGGGCTCTTTCCTCTGTTTTCTAACATTCTATGACAACAGTCACTGGTTAACATTATAATTCTCTCACTGATAATATATTCTGTTTCACACCTGATCCAAAGCCTGGAAGGTAAATATGGAAGCCCCTGGCTCTATGTTCTCTGGGATCACAATGGTGACGGGATCTTCTGTGAACTGGGGAGCGTGGTCATTGCTATCCTGCACGTTGATATCCAGCTGCACCAGGTGGCTGCTGGGAAACGCCTGGGAGAAGTCAGACACCTCGATGTGCAGCGTGTACCTCGACCCCTTCTCGTAGTCTAGCTCGCGCACCAGGTACACATCGCCCTTTAAACGGTCCACCATGAAAGTCCCGTCTCGGTCAGTGCCCCCTACGACCAAGTAGGTCACCTGGCCTTCCAGTAAAGAAGATTCCTGCTGGTCATGCGGGCGGACGGAGCCAATGATGGAGCCCGGAGCTGCACCTTCGACTGTGTTCAGGGTCATGGAGAGCATGTTGGGCTTGGGGCTGGATCTGGAGGAGCTGAGAACCTGTAGGAAAAGAAAAGGTTCATTTTAATTTCAGCGTTTGTTGTCAACGTCTAATCATGACAATTCAATTTGCATGATGCACTCAGTCACCACTGTGAAAACCTTTGAATACACAGTGTTAGTTCAACCAGGCATAGAAGAAAAGTGTCAAGGCAAATGCTGTGCTGTGTGTATCACTGGATCTGATTTCCTTCTGATACACTGTATTCCACAAGTAATGAAGATATATGGCTCTCACCCCAGCCTATCCCTAAACATGGCCTTGGGCTGTAGTCTGTTTCTGTTTTCTTGCTATTACTATAATAACCCTCATAGGCATTCTCATTGTGCATGAACACACTACACACAATCCTTCCAGTAAATATCTTAACACTGCAGTATTCTGGCTTCAAGATGAGAGCCAGAGTTTGTGACCTGTGACTGAAGTAATGAAGGGTGTAATGGGAGGGAAAACTGTAAATATTCCAGTTCAAATAATCCAGAGCAATAAGTGCATTCTCCATATGCCACAGGGCCGGTCACAAGGGGAATGGAGGGAGTGCCAGGGGGCTTTCGCCACTCTGAGCAACGGCCTCAGGGTTCGATTTTGTTCTGGGACAGATCAAAGAGTTCTGAAGACAGCAAACAAAAGCACATTTTAACAAGCTGTGGCTTCATCATCCAAAAAAATCCATACGCACACCATCCCTTGCTTTCGTTACCAAGATCTGTTGCAATGAATTGCATCGAACACGTGAAGAGCAAGAATAAACCTGGAAGAAGAGGAACGTGGGAAACGTGCATAATGTGGCTTCATGTGTTCAAAGACTAACCCCGTATGCAGACATTTGCAGCTATGATGCACTGCAAAAAAACATGTTAAACAGCAACCTGTTACTGACTCCTGAAGCTAGAAAATATAACCACTTGCTTTTTAATCATGTTTGACTGTAGTGATGCAGCAAGCGAGTGAAATTCAGTGATTTAATGCATTTAATTGAGCTTTATCCTCAAATGAGAACATAGGGCGACAGGACTACAGCTTGGAAGAGTATTTATATTTTAAAAGGCATTAGCTGCACTACACCATACTATTTGCACTTTTCCTTTTTTCCTAATGCCTTTTTCCTATACACGCTACATAGTGTGTGTACTGTAGTACTTGTGGTGTACAGCAGTATCCCTGTGTCTGATTTTACCCACAGCTATGTGAAATGTTATCTCAAAATCATTATCTGGAAATGTTACCTCATGAGAGTGTTTGAACGTGTCGTTACAGCGAGCGTGTCCATGCGTGCGCGTGCGTGTGTACCCCTGCCTGCTACCGTACAGTGGTGTATATTCCCTTTCTCTCTGTGTGATTTGATGCAGCTGGCTCTCATCAATTCTCATCTGGGAGCATTTGATTCCAAGGTGCCTGTTTCCCCTCTGTCTAATCTCAGTGTTGCACAAGCAGAGCGCAGGCGAAATCTAAGGCAAGCACTCCCGCTGTAATTAGCATCCTTTTCCTTTTTGAAATCACATCACATAAAAACACTGAGCTCAAAGCTGCACAGTCAAAGCAAAACCACCACCCTTCTCTGGCTAAATGCCTCCGTGGCAGACCTTTTTTTTCCTGCTTTTGAATTCCTGATATTGTATGTTGATATGAGGGATTGACCCTCGGACAGAAAGTTCAGAACAATAACTCAGTCCAGACCGGCTCCCTCCTGCAGCTCAGGGTTTCTCACCTTGGGTTTTGGTTACCCCACTAACTTTTGGAGCAGGAAACACACACTAGATTGGATAGATGCTATTGTTTGTACAGGCACAGGTTCAGTTTCTCCCCTTCTCATATTTACCTCCTTTTCCAATTCCTTTGACAGTTATACTGTTCACTTTGTGCACAGTTTGAGGAAATTACTCGCAGCGAGGAATGTAAAAGGATTGAGGGAATGTGGAGATGTGACAGTTTTAGGTTCGGTCACCAGATTGGCCTTTGTTTTTTGCCTGACACCGTAGAAATGATTTGGAGACCCAACAAATGTGCAGGCGCTTGTGGATGCAGCTGGAGGATGGATGAGGGTATGAAAAAGTAGAGATAATGTTTACCTGTATCTGGAGCTGGCAGGTGGAGCTGAGGCCTGGTGTGCCGTGGTCAGCAGCGGTCACAGTGAAGACATCCTCGGCTCGCTCCGCCCACCTCAGGGGGGAAGCGGTTCTCAGCTCGCCACTGGTCGGGTTGAGGGAGAAACGCTCTGCTCTCGGGCCTTTAAAGGATGCAACAGATGTGGACGTCAGCTCAAAGTTAAGTTAAGTAAAAGTACAATTGCATGGTTATGTAGAAGGAAGTACTTCACATGTAGAAATGGACTTGCCTGATAAAGAGTAGTATACAGTCCCATTCTCTCCCTCATCTGGGTCTTTTGCTGTCAGTGTCCCAAGGACTGTCCCAGATGGAAGCCCTTCCATCACCTATAATGGAGACAGAGTCATATTAATGTCTTCCTCCAACATACTTTTCTATTTACAGAATTTTCCTATCATGTCCTTACCTTGTCTTTTTCTAGCACTGTTATTGTTAAGATATGAAAGAGAGAATTTTTGCTCATACATTACAGGATTAGACTTTACAGCCTTCAAAAATGAAAAGTAACTTTAGTGTGAGGTAATTCCAATCCTTCATGTTCACCTGAAGGAGCAGCTCCCTGTCCGGCCTGGCATGAGTGAAACTTGGGGCGTGGTCGTTTTCGTCCAACACAGTGATATGAGCGGTGCCCGTGGCGCTGCGAGGAGGCGTACCCCCATCCTGTACCACCACCACGAGCTGGTAGCTGGACTGCTGCTCTCTGTCCAGGGCGAGGCGTGTGCTAATCTCACCTACAGAAGAGGAGAGAGAAAGGCCTCAGCTTGCTTTGCTTGCAATAGTTAGGGAATAATTACCATGTTCATTTAATTGACAAACAGCAAATCATTAAATCCTCAAGGGAAATCATGCTGGTATTAGTGCTGCTTATGAAGTAACTACATTTCATCTAGTGTAACACAATTACAACAGACTGCTTTAAGTGTTCTATTACTGTTCTTAAATTCAAACAGAGGTCACGGTGTTTATCCTCACCTGTTTGCGAGTTAATCTGAAAGTGCCTGTCGGTGTGCAGCAGCCTGTAGGTGAGGCGAGCGTTCAGTCCTGCATCTCTGTCCGTGGCAGACACCCGGCCAAAGCCTGTCCCTGCTAGCAGGTTCTCTCTGACAGCCAGGAAAACCCTCTCCTGGCTTAGTCTGGGAGAATTGTCGTTCTCGTCTGTTACTGTCACCCTGACCGTGGCACTGCCTGTTCTCCCCGTCCCTCCAGGGCCCGATGTGGCCAGGACGGTCAACAGGTACATGTCTTTGACCTCGCGGTCCAGAGAGCTACGAACAAACAGCCAGCCACTGTCTGGCATGATGCCAAAACCGGCAGCGTCACCGTCAGGCCTCAGACGGTAGGAAATAGAGGAGGAGGAGGAGGAGGATGAGGAGGAGCTTCCACCGTTCCCAGAAGCCTCTATGTTGAGCGCTCGAACCTGGAGGAAACGCGTGTTAAGAGGCGTGTTTTCCCGTAGCTCCACGCGATAGGTTAGGGTATCAAAGTTGGGGCCTTGTGCATCTTGCGCTTGGATGTGGACCACGAGGGTGAAGGTGGAGCTAAGCTGAGGCGCTCCGCCGTCCTTTGCAACAATCTGAAGGTCATAGCGTGGGACAGTTTCGTATGACAGACTTCCAATCAAACGCACTTCCCCGCTGCCCCGGTCAACACCAAAGGTCCTCTGGCCACTGCTGCCTGCTGCCCCGGCAGAGACCAGATCGAAGCTGAGCTGACCGTTATGACCAGAGTCCTTGTCGGTGGCCTGGATAGTGTAGATAACAGTCCCCATTTTGGTGATCTCAGGTAAAAGGAGGGACTCTGATGAGGAGGGGAGGAAGGTGGGAGCGTTGTCATTGACGTCTGAAATTGTTATTCGCACCCGGCTGGTTCCATACGCCGGAGGAGAGCCGGAGCGAGCCTGGATCTCCAGATCGAGACTGGAGCAGGTTTCATGGTCCAGAGGGAGGGCGGTGCGGATGGTACCAGAGGCACTGTCCACTGTGAAGTAACCATCAGGATCTCCGGAAGAGATGGAGTAGAGGATATCCTTAGAAACACCTGCATGGAGGACACAGAGAGACAGCGAAAGAACAGGAGAGTGAGAAAAAAGAGAGTTGGAAAATTTTAGTGAAAAGGCATGTGATAATTTCAGGAAAGCAAAAAATAATCACATTTGAGAAGCTGAAATCGTCAACATTTATGCTTAATAAATGACTAAAAAAAGCTTTTAATATACTGTATAAAGCTGCTGATTATCCACTCTTCTTCAGCTGAGTGAACACATACCCAACACATAAAAAAAATCCCTGACAGATCCATATCCATTTTGAGTAGACAGGGACGTGCTGTGTTTATTTCTCATCTAAGTGTTAATGAAGGGCTGGATTCACTCAAAGTGGGTGAAGAGCTTGAATCAGTGAACGTCTCGCACAGTAACACAGACAGAGATAAGTGCTCCTCTGTCCACTACACCACTGAGAACACTTCATTCTGACTCCCACTCAGAATTACAGACCCATCCAAATCCATTTCTCCATCATTAATACTGAGAGAAAATACAAGCCTGGCCACAGTGAAAATAAGTGCCAGTAAAAACCCACACTCTATGATGGATGTTATTTCTTAATGGAGTGTATGCTCTTGCATATTTGCTCTTGCGTGTTTAACTACTGGGGAGAGCAGTGAGACATCATACACTCTCCTACCCACTGGTGCATTTTTGTCCTAGTACTTTTGTCCTTGAAATAGGGCTCTTGCATTTATTTTCACTATCAATTAATCTGGCAATTATTTCCACAATTAACCATTTAACCTACAAAATGTCCAAAAATTTAAAAAATGCTTATCACAATTTCCCAGAGTCCAAAGTGACGTCTTGCTTCTTTTGTCCAAGGAACATTTCAAAACCTTTATCTACTATCATACATTGCAAGCAAAGCAGCTTCTTACACTTAAGAAGCTTGACTCTGGACTAAATTGATTAATCGATTAGCAAAACAGTTGGTGTTTAATTTTCTTCAGATCGACTAATCGATTTGACTATTCCTTGCAGCTCTAGTCACAAAGATGAATCCAGGTAAGTCACATAAAGTGAGTTCCTTTAGCAAAATCATGTAAAACAAATTGACAAAATCAGGCCGGAAATGACATCAACATATAGAAGAGTAAAGAGAAAACACTCAACCTGAGAGTACAGTCTCAGACTCCTCACCTGTCTTGGCAGCAGCACGGACCACTCCCACCGCCGTTCCCCTTAGAACGTCCTCGGATACAGTGAAGAAATACTGCGCCTGTTCGAACACGGGGGACGCCACTGAGCCTCCCACCACGCTCACGTTTACCCTGGCGTTGACTGGCGCCGTCAGACCGCCGCCATCCTCGGCTGATACGACCATGGAGATGACCGTATTGGCTTTGCCGTGAAGCGAGCGAGAGAGAGAAATCACACCTGTAGAGGAAGATAGATAAGTAGAGGAGGCAGGTTACTCTGTATCCTTTGGAGTTTCAATAGCACTCTCATATCTGTTGAGCATGTGTGTTGGTGTAGACACCTGTGTCCTTGTTGAGAGTGAAGAAAGCAGAGCCTCCTCCAGGCACCGTGCGATACGTCACCCTGCCGTTCTCTCCTGCATCGGGGTCATTCGCCGTGAGCTTGACGACAGAGGTTCCAGGTGCACTATGGGTACTCAGACTGACGGTGTAGAGGACCGGATAGAAGGCGGGCCGGTTGTCGTTGATGTCAACCACCGAGACTCGCACACGAGCTACTGAGCTCAAACCACCCTGAAAAAAAAAGATTCTTCTTATTAGATTTGCTTCAAGATATTTGCATTTAAATATATTAGCAGACTACACAAGGTAAAAATGCTGTAATGATATTATGGACCTTAACTGACTAGTCTATTGAGTCAAAGGAAGGCTAAATCATTAGAATAGTTATTTCACTTTAACCACATCCTCCCTCCCTTCCTGCACTGTATATCTCCAAAGACAACATTCAATTTGTTTTCTAGCCCCTTGAAGAGAAGGGACAGGACTTTCATGTTGTGAAACTGCGACAACAGATTTATGTCACAGTGTTAAGACGAAGCAGCTGGAGAGTAGAAAGGATGAGTTGTCTGTTGAAGATCCCCGAAATATGGAGCCAATCAAGCGTTGTGTGCTTTTGTCAGCCAGCAGAAGAGTTTGCGCTCATTACACTGTATCTGCGGGCTTAGTTTTACGAGCCCATTAAAAACAAGGATGGTCGAGATGGAGGGAACAGACACCGGCTGAACTGAGCTGGGAATGTGCTGGGGGGTGGGAGAGAGGATGCATTGTGGGGGGTTGGCGGTGGGCGGTAAATTATAGACTTGAGTTTAATCTTTACCTGAACTGGGATAAATAAAGAGAATAAAAAGTATGAACTCACCACCGCTATGACTAATAAGAACAATGGCCATGGTTTATTGCACCTTATGCAAGATTTCATGAGCCTCCAATGTGATTAGTTGATACTTTAGATGTGCATGAATCTACTGGGAAGTGAGTAAATGTGGTCAGGTTAGGCATCATTACTTCAATGGTATTCTACTTTCAGAGCTTATTCAAACCGACTGTTTAAATGAATCTGTTTTCCTACTTCTTTACCTGTTTCCTCCCCACACTCCCTCTCTCTCTCTCTCGCTTTGCTCTGATTGCTTTGCCATGCTGCTGCCATTCCCCTTGATTTTTTTTGAAGACGCGCAGCAAGAGACAGGACGCTGTCTTCTTCAAACACGTCTCTGTGATCAGATTTATCTGAGCACAGCTGTACACATCTTTAATTTGTGCCTTTCAGCTCGACGCTTTGATCAGGAGGAGCATTACGCACTCGGCAAGCAATCTGTTTGGTCTCGGAAAAACACAAGAAATAGTGCTAGACTTCAGCTGAGTTTGAGGCTCTCATTCATAGTCGATTTCTAATTTCAATGGCACAAAAGATTCAAAGGTTAAAGAAATCGTTTTATGGGGAATACGTTCATTGGCTTTCTTGACGAGAAGTTAGAGGCTATTCAATATGTCTGCCAGTTGGCTTACATTATATCTCACATGTATACTATAAAAACACTTTGTGATTTTATGGGAGTTTTGTTATTCTGCAAGACAAAATGTCAAACTATTCATTTAAGCTGGTTAGTCTGATTTGTCTGACAAAAATTTAAATTTATTGCTATTTAAGTTTGAGTTGTTCTTACTCCATCTGTTGCAGTGACGGTCAAGTCAAACTTGTCCAGCCCCTCATCCCGATCCAGAGTTGTGCGGGTGCAGAGCTGGCCGGACTCTTTGTCTATGCTGAAGTGGGCTGGTACTGTGTTTCCGGAGCCAGAACCCAGGGTGTAGGACAGAGCGCCAAAGGAACCACGATCCTCATCTGTAGCTGACACCTGCGGGAAAAGAAGACATGAGGTAAGACGTGGATGGTCCACCGCTGCCAAACAGCCTGTGAGACATAAGGATTTCAAAAAGCGTCACACGAACACACCCAGCAGGGTCCAGAAATCCGCGTGAAAGAAAACCTAACATGTGTCATAATTATTATATATGACCAAAGGGCCTTTCTGTTATCTCAAGAATGTCCCATAATACAGTCATCTCACAGGCCCATACATCTGCACTTGTCCAAATATCACACACCATAGCACTACTTGTTATGATTTCCAGGGTGCTATAAAAACCGAGCATCTGTGAGAGCAATTCGCTTTTATAGATCACAGATATAGTGTATGTAAAAAAAAAAAAAGAAAGAAAAAGGAAAAAAAGAAAAAAGGACGGATCTCCCCTGTGGTGCATTTGGAAAACTGGCAAAGGGAACTGACAGGTAACCTTTAGTAAAAAGAGAGGAGAGGTTGTGAGTTCAGTTCAGGGGTCACACAGAGGCACTTTAAAGAACGCTGAAAGGTCAAGTGACATGAACTGGTTTTCAACTGGTATTTAAATAAGATACAGACTGACTGATTTACCGGGAGAGCCACTTAAAAACGCACCTCAGACATGAATCCTTCCTCCATATTTCTCCTACAAAGGATTTCCAACTGTTTACACAAAGACTCAAACAGACAGAGGTCTCGGCCCAACACTCCTTGACCTCATTTGTCTCATCTGCCTAACATCCTTCTTTCTACTGCACACATAAAACACACACAAACATAGATTGTATGCTCCCACCAAATCTATTAAAACATTCAAAAATCCCATAATACAACAAAGATTTCCTTGCAAAACACAAACGGGAAATGTCCTCTGTGCTCTCGGGTCCTGCCTCCGACTGAAGTTTTACACTGGTCCATAACATTGTTTGGTGGCGTTTATGGTGCTTGTTAAAAGCAGCATTCGGCCTCAGATCTCGAAGCCCCTGAGGCGAGCCAAGATCCAGGAGGTCTCCAGACATCACCCCCTCTCTGTTATACAGCAAGGCAACAGCAACATGTCTCAAGTGTTAGATGTCCAAGAAACTTTAACGGTAGTTTCAATTTTGTTTTTGTGTAAATATTGAAGAAGGAAAGACGTTCTACTGTGTCCACGTGAAAGAGTAGGCAATTAAATGCTACATGGGATAATACACAATGCAATATATAAAGATTATTACGATTCGAAAAACAGAACAATAAAGATGATTATTTTCACAAATGTATGTTCTCAGATTTCAAGAATGAAATCAAAATGTTATTAGAATCAAGTTGCAAGTTGTAAAAAAAAAAATGTAATACTTTGATACTAATTCATACTACTATGAATTATGTAATAATAACTAAAAATATATATTTCGAGGAAAAAAGTTCACATGTGGAGAATAAACTGTTTTAAAGGTGCAAGAATTTATGACCATTATGATATTTTATCAAGATTAGACTTCAATCTTTTAGTAAGATGATTATTCTACATGACCACAAGCTGAATATTGTCACATTATTCTCAAAATCTAATTCTATTGTTTTGTAGTGGCTCCAATAATCTGCATCCTCAGATGGGTCTGTTTCCTATATATCGTTTCACCCTAATCGACTCAAAAATGTGGAAATGAATTTAATAAAATGAATGAAATCAAATGGAAAAAGAGGGGAGTAAAAGACATAGTTCTTATGTCTGTGCTTGTTATTTAATGATTCCATCATACGTCTGAATCCTACATGTGAACTTTCCCTGGCCCTGAACCCCACAGAGTACAGGACCACCGAGGCAGACATCCGGCATCGACCTTCCCTCCGTCCCACCAACACATGTCTTCACCATTACACTTATCTCCCGGCTATAGACAGACAGAAACACTACCACCTTGACTCATACTGTTGCTCCTACAGGATATTAATACATGGGAATATCAGAGCAGCTCCTTCAGGGTTTTTAGTCGTAGTGTTCCTGTGGCTAGGTCGTGGTTTTCGAGGGTCATGCCTCCTCCTTTGGTCGGTGTTTACAGCTGGGGATTTTAGATCATTGCTGGGACTTCCTATAAAGTACAGTGTTGAGACTAACACTATCTTTGGGATCTAGGCTCTATGTCTGGCTGATCCTCATATCGTTCTGACTGTCTGTGATGGATTAGCCACCTGTGGTGATGAGAGCTGGACGAACGTGTACACTCTCTCTCACACACACACAGACGCTTGCATATATGATGACCCCATCTTTTTCACTAAATCTAATTAAAGAGGCTTAAACACCCATGACCGCCCACCTGGTCGTAGGGTGACTTCATCCTCACCTCTGTCTCTACCCCAGAAAGTCTGTAGATCATAAGCAAAGACAAGGGAAACTGTGTTCTAACTTGCACAAGGCAGCAAAGGACTGTGTTTTTTAGCTTTATATGAAATACATGGGTCGGTCACACAATACATAAATATGCTTGGAAGCAGTTTTTCAAAGGAGGATCGGGCTGGAACGAGGTTTGCTTAGAGGCTGGGAACAAGAAGAGCAGGACATTGATTCTCCACACGCTCTAAAATTTTAAAAACCCTCTGCAGTATGGTATGGATTCTTCATGCTGAAAGAAAAACGCAAGACAAACACAAGGTTGTACTAAGACAATGCAAGCACACTTTCATGGAAACCCTGGGAGCCATAAAATAAATGATGTATGATTGAGTTTTTCTGCTGCAACATGCTACAACCCCACATCTCAGAAAAGTTGGGAGGCTGGGTGAAATGTTGATAAAAGCAGATTTTGATGGTTTGCAAATGTTGAAACTGAAATATTTTATCGCTTTAAGAAAAATTTTACATTTGATGCCAGAAACATGTTTCGAAAAAAGTTGGGACGGGTACATGTTTACCATTGTGTTGCATCATCACCTCTTCTTTTAACAGCACTCTGTTAACATTTGGGAGCCAACTTTTTTGGAACATGTACATACAGCACATCCCAAAATAGAACAGAGAAAACTGCAGAGGGACAAAACAGAGACGGAGACAAAGCTCCGAGGCTTGAATGCGTGATGGCGTTGTCAAAGCACAGCAGTTTGAAATGTGTAGCAGAAGAACATCATATCAACCCTCCTGAAAACACAGGAGCTTGTAAGGATCAACTCTATCGTCAGTGCATTTTCCTCCTGTCAATCCGTCTGACAGCACAGCACCAATGTTCAGTTTACACTATCAGGGCCAGAGGGTTGGATCAAACTGACATGCAGAAACAATTTATTGCCACAGTCTGTATTTATATCGCTGATTTCACCTAAAAAAAAGCACAGTTTGAAAGCCAATAAGATAATCTAGTAAACACACACTTGACACGTCTTCCTAAATCAAGAGATCTGGTAGGCCAGACGATGGCGTTTGCCAGGGAGGAATTACTCCCACGCCGGAGTCTCTCCTCTGATCCAGGACCAGCCTGGACTCTGCACACCTATTCCTCATCGTGGTCTCTGGAGGTATCTCTCCGTGATAAACATACAACTACATAGCAACACATAAACACAGCAGCTCATACCTTTCAACATCTAAATCTCTCTTGTACAAGTATATGCTTGGTAGTGTTTGTCTCTTTGTGGTTAAAAAGTTGTATGGATCCTGCACATCCACACAGATGTTTGGACGAGGGTGTTGATGACTGTTGATGGCAGGGTGGTCTAGTCCAGTGGTGACTATTAATCTTAACTAATTATTAACTGTTTACTTTTAGCAATATGTTTTTACTTCTCTGCTCAATCCTGTTCCTGAGCGTCTTGCTCTCGTCATCATTACATCACTCAAGTTTTTTTTGGATGATGCAGCATTTAGAGATATTAGCTTCAGTTGAGGAAAAAACATCCACATCCTATGTTGGTCATTATTATATTAAAGGACCCTAATGGTGGTTTTGCAGGCATGAACTGAAACTAATGGCTGGCTGGAAGGTGGTGAATGCCTGGAGTGTGGTTCACGTTGGAAAATGGTCTGCCGTAAAGCTAAGTACACACAATTTGTAGTTAATGGGCTCAAACGTGCAAAAACCACCAATGTGGTTCTTTTCTGTGGGAGCTCCGATATCCCGCCTGATGGGATCGCGAAATGCAGCAGCGTGAGAGGAAAGTATTCGGTGAACGTGCACAGCGGGGAAGATATCGATGACAGCGGGATAAGGTAACAAAAATCAAAGCGGTCAAAATGTTATATTCACTTCAGTGCGATCAAGTGTGACTGCAGAAAACGAGGTGTTATCCATCTTAGTTTGCTGCGACTCTAAATGAAAAAAAAAAAAGTAACCCTAGCCCTTTTCAACCAAGGGAATGTCAACCTGTTTTTCAGTTTTTTATATGACAAGAACCATGCTCATATGACGGGAACATGGCTCAAACATGTCCTGCATGTAAATGATGACCTGCAGAAGAATCTCCGAATGATCATTTCTAATTATCTGACGGACCTGCTGTGTAGTTTCCTCTTCGACTGCGAGGATAAGTACTGAGTTTTCAAAGCATTTATAGGTGGAAAAATCATCAAATGCACTGCTTCAGCTAAGCATCTGCCAACCATCTGAACTTGTAATACATGAAACATAAATTCATCCAGCATGCTTTCAGCTTAAGGAGCAAGCGCTTTGATTTACCTATCGTGTAGTGCATCGACCGACTACTATATATCTGTTAAAAGGCGCAGTCTAAGTCTCGCACAGCACACGTCAGCCTGGTAAAGGACTATGTGAAAAACAGTCAGGAAGAGCGTGCCGAGTATCGGATTCAGCCAGGACCCAGGCCCGGAGCTTTGTGTCCACAGAGAGCCATTCATCCCTGGCTGGGACAGTAGAGGAGCAATCCCTCACTGGAGCATTAGTGAAGATCCAGATCTCATTACTCATTTGCCTAACTCTTCTTCACAGCCGCTCTCTCTTCCTGTCCAGTTAGCCTTTCTCTATCAGACGCTCCCCGCTGTCACTCTCGTCCTCCTTCCGCTGACACGCGAGTGGATCGCTCTCCAAGGGTCCGCTTAGATATCAGACACACGCCTAACCCCTTTTCCTATCTGCAACTCAAGGCTCACATCACCCAGAGTCATCAGTCAGTGGTATTTAATCCTGCAGAGGAGGTCTGGTCTCCTGTCTGTAATGAGGTGCAGATTAACAGGTAGAGTCTAATGATACCAATGGGTCGTCATCAACCCTAAAACTGAGGTGGAGCGACAGGTATGTTACCAGCTGACATCCAGGTTTTTATTCACTTTAAACTGGATTATGTTTTTTGTCTTTTGTCCTTTCTCACACCTTTCGCTTTCTGTCTCTTCTCTTGTTCATTACACTCATGTCTCTCTCCCTTTTGCTGTATCTCCTCTCTCCTTCCCTCTCCCTCTGTGCTCATCTTCTCCAGATGTGGGCGCTGGTCCAGGCGGATCCTGCTGTTCTCTGCAGTTTGTCTCTGTAAAACATCAGTTAGTGTCAGAGGGAGTCTGCGCACGGCTTCTCGGACGCAGCTGCACTTCTGCTGCGGCCCTGGACTTTTATAGCTTCTCGTGAAAGAGAGGGGAAGGGGGAGAGATTCTATAGGCTTTCACATTAAAACCTGTAAAAGGCAGAGAGTTTATCCCAATCTAATCTGCTCTTCCTCTGATGTTTGTGAAGCTATCAGCATCTCCGAAGCCAAGAAGAAACCTAATATGAATGCAAATGTTGTCCCACCATATGCAGAATTAAAGGATAATTCCAGTTTATTACAACTTGGATCTTACTTTAATAGCTTTGGCCATCATTTCTATCAGTTATGTGGCTATGACGACACTGTAGTCTTTGTAGCCTTGTTTACTTTTTACTTTATGTTTTTCCTTCATTTTCTGTTTCAGCTTCAGCAAATCTGTGAGTTTGTTTAAAATCCTGCCTGCTCATGTTTCTTTCCCCATCTGACTTGTTTTTAGAGATGTCACTGCATTCCCCCGATCTCAGAAATGAACTCAAGGAGCACAATCTTGTTGTTACTGATCTAACTAATGCCAGAAACTATGAAAATTAGACCCAAGCTGTAGCAAACCTGAATTATCCTCTAAAGGAGCAGCAATGACCATAAAAGAGCACGACGGACCTGGAGCTTGTGAACTGAATGCATCATTGTTGGATAATTGCACGCAAGCTGAAGTTATTTACAACAAACTGAAATAGGAGTGGATTTAAAGGCAATAGCTGTGTCGGAGCGACGGATAGAGCTAAAACATTCATTTAACTTTTTTCCACTGACACATTCCTTCGCTCTCCGGTGAGCTGCAATCCTCACATTTGACATTCTCACGTCTCCGAATCAATTTCTGCCGTTCTGTTGCCAATGAGTCGAGGCACTGTGGGTACAAATATGATATATTGCAAGGAAGGGAAGGAGAGAAGGGGGGGGGGATTTTGGCAAAGGAACAAAAGGGAGGGCTAATGATAACATGAGACCTTGAAATGGGAACGAGGAGGAACTGGGGCTCCATCTCACTTCTCGTTCAATCTCCGTTCCTCCCTTGACCTCCCCTTTTCTTTTTCAGCGTCCCCCTCCTCTTTCTCTGTCCTCTCCCTCGCTCGCTCTTTCAGCACCCTATTACGGCAAGTGCTTGTTGTCTTTCATGTGGAGTTCACGGCTGGAAATGATTAGGAACATCAAACCACTGAAGGGAAGAAAAGGGGAGGGAGGTGAAAGAGACAGAGCGAGAGAGATTGACTTCTATATTTGGAAGAAAGAATGCTAATATTATTAATGAACATAATAAGGGATGATGGCCACTAAAAGAGCCTCTTTCTCTCTCTCTCCCTCCCACAAATATGCATACTTGTACATGCACACACACACACACACACAGCAAGACACATTTGTAGATGTTACACACTCAAAGCTAAACAGTAAACTATACCGCAGAGTTGCAGCTTCAGCCCATGGAGTTTAACACGTGGTGTGTGTTAGGACGTTTATCTTTAGGCTGCGTCTCATGTTAAAAGACACAGGGGCCGTTGTTCAGGCGAGTCTCTTCCAAAGTGGAATCATCTCCCATTTATGTTTGATGTTTGTTTTTTTCCATTTTTTGGTAGTCATATAAGAGTCTACTTTGTTTATCGCTCCAGGCATAATCAGAAAGCTTTAGATTTAAATGTGTAACCTGAATAGTCAGTGGTGCAATCTTCTCTATGCAAGAAATCTACAACCCAATTATACCAGGTCTGTCACAATTAGCTCTACAGGTCAAGAACAAGCGAGGGAGAGGGAGAAAGGAGAGGGAGCCGACTGTGAATGCAGGTTACAGTTAAGGTCAGGGGGAGATAAAAAAGCTAGTTACAGGGATGGACAGAGGGATCGAGGCACACAATGAGGGATGACATCACCTTACTGGACTCTGAAGAGCGATAAGAGACGCAGGGGATTTAGATGGTAGCGATCCTATCTTGTGCAAAGCCCTGCAATGTGGCAACTCTTAACCCTGGGGTGCAATCGTGTGAATGTGTGTGTGTGTGTGTGCGTCTACTGTATGTGTGTTGGTGCCTCCCTGTCCCCCTCCTTTTTAAAGAGTCTTTTCAAAGTGAGTCCTATGGGTCCTGACTGACAGCTGGTCTAATCAGCAAAGAAATCAGCCCTTTTTTTTTTTTTAACTTACTGTTAAATATTTATAGCCATTTAAACCTGGTCTCTCTGTCTGCTACCAAGACCTCGGCGAGACTCACGCTGGCCGGTTGCAGCAGCTGCGAGCAACAGATCTGCATATCTGTGAAATGCCAGTGGTTTTATTGTCACTGTCTGCTAACAGGGAAGCTAATGAGGTGCCCGAGGTCGGGTGTCAGAGTTGAAGGGTGAACGTGCACGCTCACCACCCACCGAGACGAATAAAAATTGTCACTATATATTCACAGCCGAGGTCATGAAATGGTCTTAAGTCTGGAGAGATAAAGGCCCACAATTATCAAGACTCTTTGACATCAGCTGGGAAGCAGGGTTGTTTTTTTTTTTTTTAAAGCATGCAGTAATTAAGGAAATCAACATTGCGCCCTTGTAAGTGATCCTTGGTCAGCAATCAAATTCGGACATTTCTGAACTTAATGAGGCTCAACGCTGTTACATTGTTGATGAGCAGTGCGGCGGCTCTGTTTTACGTATTTTGAAAATGCCAAAGTGCTGCAAAAGTGAAGCAAAATCTGCTAAAACAAGAGAACAAAATGTATGACAGAAAAGTTTTCTCTGAGCCGTCGTCTTTGATTTACAGAGTGAGGACTGTCATATAAAGTGAGCGATGATTGTCGCTTATTGTCTCCCACTTGTAATTTCGCTCCAGAGATGAAGAGAAAACAGTAATTAAGGAGTGAGAGAGCACAAAGACGGATCGGAGTTGGACCTCAGTCAGGGGAACACCGTCTGAGACAGTCTGAGCTGCTGGGTTTCTGGATGAATCAGACGATGGATGACTGAGAGCGAGCGGCCCACGGTTTGCCTCGGGGACACCGCTCTGGGTAATTTCAAATCCTCTAACTA
This sequence comes from Centropyge bicolor, assembly GCA_037975185.1. NCBI lineage: Eukaryota > Metazoa > Chordata > Actinopteri > Pomacanthidae > Centropyge > Centropyge bicolor. Next base: position 2,000,425 of record JBBMOC010000016.1, on the reverse strand, counting down.
TAGCGAAAACAGCTATGTGTTTAGGAGGATGCATCTGTGTTCCTGCTGCAGCGTTTCTCCCAGGATCGGAGCAGACATGTGTGTGTGTATATATATAAATTTTGGGCATTTCAGCGGTTTATCCAATGCAAACATGACAAAGAGACCAAGGGAGTGTGGAATCTGTTTTGTTTTTTTCCCCTCCGCTGGGACACCACAGGTTTTTATTTTCTCTTTGACAAGTGTGTGACTCTGTTAAGAATATATCATTGGAAGCGGGCACTTGGAATTTGAGGGTTAGCATCTTGTTGACGGTTATTGTTTCTAATTTGTATTTTATGTTCAAAGCATGTCTGCATGGAGAGACATGGAGGGAGGGAAAGGGGAGAGTCTGGGGGGAGGAATACAGATATTGAAGTACAAGAATAAACTCATCTACTCTGTCAGACATTTTTCAGTTTGTGGGCTTTGCAAATTGGCAAATGTTGTGTTATGACACCCAATCTATATGTGTGTGTGTGTGTGTTTTGTGGGCAGACACGGTGAGCGGTTCTGATTATGAGTATTGATTAGTCCATCTGTGAGAGCAAAAAGCACACAAAAGAGGAGATCGATAGGTGTAGATTTGAACAATCTATCACGTAAGACAGCTGCTGAAGGAGTGGAGAAAGTCAATGTCAACTTCCTTCAGAGATGTAAAATATTCGAAACGAGATTCTGTCATCAGTAAGACTTCAAAGTCTCATCAAAGTGGAGACAAAATGTTTGATGGAAGTTAGTTTAAAGCTTTGAACTGATGCTGTTGAGAAGCTCTGTTACCTTCATGTTTACATTCTGTGGTTGAGTTTTTTCTGATTTACTATATTAGTCTGAGATGTCCAATCTAAGGCCAAATTCATCTCAGTCACACAGTTGAAGCTGATACACAAATAGAGATACACACAATACCTCATGCAACACAAAGGTTCAGGCTTATCCCTGTTGATTGCACGGCTTCGCCCCACTCAACCAAAATAGTGTCTCTAAGCCCCTGTGGCCCTCCACCCATTTAGTCATGCTTCCTGGATGTGATCCCCGAGGCCATGGGAGAGTTTCATCATGGCCTCATCAGTCAGCATGTCAGCAGCGAGTTCTGACACTAAGGGTGATGGAGGTAAATGAATTAACACCAGATTTTGGTCAAATAATGCAGAATTTTGTCTGTACATTTGTTTCACTGTGACCATTCAGATATCCTAACTGGGGCTGGGCCATAATTGGATACTATTGTTTTCTTACTTTTATTGGTGTGATCATAATTGTTACAGTTCCTGTTCACAATCAACCAGGTTTTGGTTGAGAAATCTGAAGAGTGTTGTCTTATGTGAACCATAAAATATATTTTTAATATGCTATTATGAAAGTGTAGCTGGCTGCTAAGACATCAGTGCAACTTGGGAATTTTTTCTCCTATTGATTCGCTGCGGCCACTACACAAAAAAACAGTCTCGTCATTTTCTTGTGAGGTGCACACTTGTTTGAGTGGAGAAGCCAAACATGAATCACTGAAAAGCCGCAGAGGTTTTCTCTACCACTCCCCACTCAGACCAAAAGCTCAAAACATGGCAGATAAAAATGGCTGACCTCATACAAACACAGAGGTAAACTCCAAAAATAATTTGTCATTGCCACAATGATTCCTTGTATCTTACGCCTACGGCACTGCCGCGGTTAGGGCATTGTCGTAAGTTGCCAGATGGAAGCCTTTAACTCAAAGACTTATTACATTATTTATCTATTACTGTTTCTGCCTGGGGGCTAAAAATACAATAAATCTAGCCAAACTTGAGTAAAAGGATTCTACACTGACATGTTTCCAATTCAAACTAAATCACGGGTTTATAAAGTAAATCTGATTGAAACCGAGTCTGTGGAGCAGCAGACTCTCTCAGATGGGTACTGACTTCCAGGCTAGTTGAAGCCTGATTTTCTCCATATAAACATTTATGTTTCAGTGTCATTTTATTTCCCAATCTGTAAACCAACACGCAAGCTGTGTGGGAGGTTCACACTAATAAGGCAGAGTGTGTTTATCATAATAAGTAAGCTTGACTTTATTGGGGAGGGACGAAACCCTCTTTTTCTGCCCTCTGGAAAAAGTCATACAAAGAGCTCATCTGACAATATTAGTGTCAGGGATGAGGGTCATTGCAAACTGTGCCTCTGTGCGCATGTGTGTGAGGGTGTGATCAAATCAATGTGTGTCTTAAAGGGTCAAAGGTGAGCCAAGCTTCTAGCTGTGCCTCTCTTTCCTTCACCCCTAGAGAGAGTTTGTGTGTGCAACAGGTCACCCATGACGCTACATGACAGAATGGGAGGGAGAAGCACCTGTCATCTTTGTGCAAGAGGAAGAAGTGTGGCCTTGATTAGAGGGAATCAATGAGGAATGGGTGATGTGACAGGCCAGGGTTCAGCCTGGTTAATCTCACTGGCTTTTTGATTTTTTTGAAGAATGGCAGACAGAACCAATTTAACCAACTGTGTCTGCATCTGCATTTTCTTTCCTCTTTGTCTCTGTGCCTTCTACATCCGAATCCCTCGTCTGTGTCTGTATTCTCTCCCTGTTCCCCTTGTTTTGCTTGAGGTCACGCAGTTAGCAACCTCCACCTCAGGGAAGTGACAAAAGATAGCAGGAGTGCCCCCTGAGCTTTGAGCTTACATCTGGTGCTGGGTTACTCTGATAGTTGTCGGCTGCAGAGAGGAACAGCAGCTCCAGGGTCCATGTGTGTGTTTGTGTTTTATACCGAGTCTGCTCACTTCAAACAGTAGAAAAATATAGCAATCCTGTAATCGTATAGTGTGTGCATCGAAGCAGTCATATCTCCAGTAAGCATAAACGCTATACTTTATATAGCATCATAAATGTGACTGTCTTAAAGGGTGAAGCCCAGGTCAATATAAATAAGTAAACCACTACCAGGCCTGTATATGACAGGCTGTAAAAACATACTCCCTCTCTGTCTCACATGCACACACACACACATACACAGATAGGTGTGCACATGCAACCACAGACACATTTTAACCCAATAATAAAGACTGTCAGACCAATCGACAAGTCTAATAAATGAAAAAAGGCAGATTTACACCAAAACAGATGTTAATTAAATGTGAGATATTTAAATGAGCTTGTTAAATTAGTTTGCAACGACAATTTTGGTGACATTCATGCTCACATTTTTAAAAAGGCCTGCATGTAGAATTTGATGTGAGAAACCTGAGCAAGCATTTATAAAAGTAGTTTAAAACATATGACTTGATAAAATAAAAAAGAGCAAGTTGTCACACAGAACTAAAGCAAAGCAATAGTTTTCAGCTCTCTTAAAAACAAGCTTGGAAAACACTCAGCTAATCAATTGCACACAGTCTACTTTCGGGCATCGCTGTGGGATATAACCTGATGTTTTGCGACATTATTCATCAAACGATCATGTGCACGATGTAAATATTTACATTCTTTAAGGTGTCCTTGCCTGCTGGTGCTGCTGCCTCACGGATGCTGCTGCCCTACAGATGTTTGTATTCTGAATGAATGCAGACATCTGTTAATGGTAGACGAGATCCTCACCAGCTAACAGTCCAGTGCATTCATGTGCATCTGATCCTGTTCGGCCCCAGTACTGTACATTACTGTACGTGGCCTCGACCTTGCGCATTTTCTGGAGTCATGTGCACGATAAGGGTCATACAACAAGGCCCGAAGCTTAACGGCTGCTAATACTGGACGTCAGACTGACAATGGAGCTAAGTTGATTGTGCAGTTAGGGAGTAACGGGCAGCTCTGATAACTGGATTAGCCTCTCGTTGACCTGGGCCTGAACCACAGTCGGAGTCAGAGATGGGTCACTCGCTTAGTGACTGTTAAGAGAAATATATAGAGGTTCTTCTGTCTGCGTTAATGCTCATTAGCATCAGGGTCGACAGCAAGATGAAACTAAACACAGTTAGCAAAATTTAATGTTGAGAAGGTTAAACTACTTGGGTCCCATGCAAGACCCCGAAGGTCATGAACTCCAGCTGCTACACATGGTGCGTGTCGTCGATTTAAAGAGCAATAGGTACATTTAAAACACATAACTCTCATTAACCCGCATACATGTAAAGACACACACACTCTCACTACACACACACTATGCTCTCACACTGACACACAAACTGCTGAATGGTCAGTCTAAGCAGCCTCATCTTAATGAATTCTATTGATTAACTTTATTCTGCTGAAGGTTCAGGAGCCAAATCCTTGTCTGCATTACACACACACACACACACACACTCCCCTACACATGTCTACAGCATAAGTGAGTTGTGCTTAATTGAGCCACAGAGACACAAGAAGCCTCCATGTGTACGTGTGGGGGGAAAATATTCGACAGTGCGATTACATATTCATACACAGCCTGAGGGGGTGAAAAACTAGCTTATCCCTCTTAAATTAATTTCCTGACTCTGCACATGTGAGGTGAATATGAGGAAGTTGTGAGAAACGCAGTCCTGATTCCTAAAGCACCTGTTAAATCACAGTTGGTGCAGGACCAGCGCCTGATACCCAGATTTTTGACCGCGCTTAGAAGAGGCAGCCAAGTTATTCCCGGGATAAACCGTTCTGTCTGAAGCCACTTTAGCTTCGGAAATCATCTTTGTCTTCCTTTGTTGTTTTTCCTGTATTTGGTCCTCACGCTTTTCATCTGCTCTCATCACTTTCTAGCGCGAGGATTAAAGTTAATTGTTCCTCTGGGTCGGCAGTCTTCTCTCTCGTTTGTCTCTCTGATTTGAGCACAAACAAAAAGACAGTCGGCGTGGACAGCGACGGCTCAGCCCAGCAGCAGGGAGCCTATCAGATTAAAGAGAGCAACCGGCAGCCTCATAAAACCCAAAACACACTTGGTAAACCAGGTTGTCAGTGATGTAGAGCATCCATTAAAGACACATTCATGCACACAGGGCTAACACACATGTGCACAGCCTCCCTCCCCATTATCATCCCATCCTCCACGGCCAGCTCAGCCAACTGGAATTTCCAAGAAAAACAGGTTGGCTAGGCATGATGCAGCCCCGGGGTCAGAGACAGAGCCAACTCCTGCAGGGAGCGAATCAGGCAGGGATGAGGAAAAGGGGAAAAGAGAGAGAATGTGAAAGGGGAAAAAAAAAAAAAAAAAGCAGAGGGAGAAAGGGGGTTTAGCGTCGCACACCTACAGACGTGTGGAAAGAAGTCTTAAATCAGCCGCACGTCCGCACTTCATCAGTCAGCTCGCTGGGAAACGGCTTCTCAACACAAAGGCCCGCTGCAGGCACTGTGCAGCACAGTAGTAGCCTCAAACACAAACACTGCAGACATGAACTGGGCAGACGGGGGCCAGCGCTGCACATTACTCCGCTGTCTCCAATAAAAAACTTTAAGAAGCGCACCACAGGTATTCAAAGGAATGTTGAACGCTTAGACAGTTGCTTTATCTGAATTGTGGGAAAGTGAAAATCTTAATTGCTCGAACAGAGGCGAAGCAGCAGAGTTAAGCCGGGATGAAGATTAATTTAAAAGATGAATAGTCTGCATGGAGAGACTTTCGCTTCAAAGAATGAAATAATGAGACTCCAGTGACTGTGATTAATTGAGGGGCCTTCTGTATCTTCATCACTCCATCTTTGCCGTTATCTGTATCTCTGCTGCTTTCGTTGACTGTGCTGAATCATTAACACAGCGTCCCTTACGTCATTACAGCACAGGGGGGAAAAAACTGCACTGATTACCTCATGCAGAAAGTTTAAGCTCATTTACTCACTGTCACACTCAACACAAGATGTTGAAGGTATTAAAAGTTGGTGAGATTCAACAATGTCTCTGGCTCTATCAAGAAAAAAAAGGGAGACCAATGGCAACACAGATGCTATTTCCAACATCTCGACGGACATGATGAGCTGCACTCTGCCGTGTGAATCGCTATGCACCTGTCATTGCCTTCCACCAGAGAGGAAGAAAGAAAGGGGGGGGTAGCAGAAGTCAGGACTGAGAGGGATGAAGGAGAGATTCCACTAATGGGTATGATACCGAGAGACGAGGTGATGATGTGCTAGTGAAACTGATGTGTCGGGAGGAGTGGAAACTGTTAGGATAAGGAGTGTGCGTGAGGGAAGGTGGAACGCGAGGGAGGGAGAGAGGGAGCTGAACTAATGTGGTGTTTTGGAGATGTGAGACAGAGGGAAGACAAAGCAGATGGGATAGAGAGAATTAACACTCCACCCAATAAAGATGATGACAGAATATTATGGTATTTATGGCTTCATTTGAAGTGCACATGATTGAAATAGGAACTGTATTCCTGTGACTCGTCTTTAGATGCCGGATGTCTATTTTGGCATCATTTTCACCCATGAAGGAGGAGGAGGACAGGCGATGAAGGTTGAGAGGTTTAGCTGGGAGTTAGAGGGAGATTAGCGTAAAGTCACGGGGTAAACAGACCTCCAACACGGTAAGCCAAGGGGTTCAAGGTAGGAGGCGCTGACTAAGATGCACTAAGCCACACAGTAATGGGAAATGATGGGGTCCCAGCTATCACATGGCTGGTCACACCAAGGCTGCCTGGGAGAGGTGGGGAGGGGGCGGCGGACCGGGGGCGGCGGACCGGGGGTGGCGTAGATTATTACCCAGATCAAAGCCAGGTTTGAGTGGATTTGGATTTCACAAATGGGAGGAGAACAGGGGCAGATGAAGATGAAGGCAGGGCAGAGAGCTAAAGATACAGTACACAGTATTTCAGAGAGGTAAATTATGACCCAAAACTTATTGCACCTCAACCCAATATTATTAAGTAAAAAATCATCTTACATATGCTACTTAACTAAACTAAAGCACTAACACAGCATTCACCATTCCTTTCATCATGCACCTGCTATGACAGATTTGCATCCCGCCGCCCCCCCCTTTCCCAACCCCCACTTTGATGCACGGCTGCCAAAAACAGCTTCTGCCCTCACTTCCTCTCTGTTTGCTTACCCTTTAATGTATTTACTTGACCTCCAAGAGGCATCCACATGATGATGTTTTCCTCGCCCCTAAGCCCCCCCCCCCCAACCCTCCACCCAACAGCTCGGATAGCAGCGTCGTACCTTAGCCAGCAGAGCTCACCCTCGCCGGGGGTCACATTCAGCCCAGCTCAGCACTTACAGAGAATGATAGAGGGACAACTGATACAGCTGCAAGAAAAAAGCGGGATAAGATACAATGGCAGAAAAGAGAAAGATGGAGATGGAGGGATGAAAATGACAGACAGAGGGAGGTATGCAAAGCTTGGGTGGAGGGAGAGGGAAAAGGGGAGTCCTTGTCGTCTTTAAAGTCTCATTGGTTTTCTCTTTCATTACAGACACTGTGTTGACTCGGCACCCTGCCGGCCCCCTGTGGATTAACTATACTGCCTTAACACGCACATACACACACAATCAAACACATATGCATATTAAAACACGCATGTGTGCTGTTCTGACATCACAGTAAATCCATCAGTGATTTACCTTCTTTTTCATTTATGATGGCAGCGACAAAGTTGTAACATCAACATGGGCCGGGTGGTACGAACCTCCAGCAAGCACAGATTTGCCTCCATGAGACTAAAAGGTAAATATCCCTCCTGTGTCTTTTATGAATGAGGCATGAAAGGAGAGTTGCGCCGGAGGAACAGGCAGCAGCTTCTTGGACGACGCAGAAACAAAATGCCCCCGTAAATGTCCATCTCGAACACATTGCTCCCCCAGGGCCGAGTCAAAACAGGCCTGTCAAAGCCAGTTAGCAGGCCGCTGTCGACGCACAATGGTGCCTTGTGTGTGGGGGCCAACCAAAACGTTCCCCAGGTTGTTGGCCCACCTCTGCACTGGCAGGGTATTTCCCTTTAAACCTGCTTCCTTTATTTAAAAACCTCCATTTCCATCTTATCGCTTCCTCCTCTCCTCTCCTCTTTTTCCATCCTCGTCACCTTGATTCTCATCCTCGCTTCCTCTCACTATCTCCCCTCCCGTCTCCTGACTCTCTTGTTTTATTGACAGTTTGTCTCCATTGGCTTGAAGTCTTAAGGCAGCGTGTGCAATATTCTTTGCTGAGAGTTAAAACCTGGCAAGCCTGGGTAATTGCCTGTTTAACTGCAATGATTTCTTTTCCCTTTTTTCCCCATTTTTCTCTTTAATCTAATTTGGTTGCAATCCATTTCTACTTTGGAATTTCAATGCTTCAGTCCAACTCTATCTTCGTACATGCGTCTGCATTTCAGGTATGTGCATTTTTTCGATTTGCATTTTTCTTCCTGTTTTCTGTTTTGGTTACAGTTTACTGTCCATTACTTCACAGACAGGGTGTGCCACATTCATTTCTGGATGTTTTTTTGCTACAGTCCACTCTCATTTTGGTTTTGACCGAGGAAGAGGACCCAAAAATATTTCTGGTTGATTTTTATTTTATTCCACTTACTTTAGGATGCACTGTGCTTCCTGTGCTGTACATTCATTCAGCAGTGGAGACAACACACAGCTGCAAGTTTTGAGAATAATGAGATAATCTTCAGTGTCATTGTCCTCCCAGAAATGCATGCAGAGCTCATATGTGTACTTTAAATCTTAATAAACATTTAAGCTTGTTATGTCTCTGAGCTGCAGCCAGCTCTGAAAGTGGAAATGGGATGGTGATGTGGTTTGTAAATGGACCACAAGCCAAAATTGACTTCAACTTCTGCTGTTCCAAAATGAGAAAATGCACACACACACACACACACACACAGCACACACACAGCACACACAAACACTATAAACAATGGATTTTAGTGATGAACAGATGGAAATGTTCAGTTTTGTTTTTCCACAAATTTCAGCTTTATTTTGATGTCTTCTTTACAAAATTCTACTTAGACAAAGCAGTAGTTTCAATATTACAGTTATTAAAGCTTAAGTTGCTCAGAGCAAAAGACCGAAAGCATTCAATCACTCAAGCCTTTTATTTCATTCTAATGGCGACATTGGTCTTTTATTTCAATTTTAACAAGGTTGTGAAATGTGTCGGATTTACTTTATGAAGCCCACAACCCGACACTGGCGCAACTGATGCCATTGCTAATATGAAAATGTGTGATATCATCTGGTCCTAATGGACAAAAGAACAGCCAAAAAAACCCTTTAAAGCAGGAAAAACCCTGCTAAGCCTTCATTCCTTTCTCACTCTATCCCCGCCAGGTCTTTTTATCCCCAGTGTTTTTAATCTTTGTTTTTCCTCTTTTGTCTTTTGCTTCCCACTCTCCTCCTCCTCCCTCATTTTCTCCATACTCCAGCCAGTGCCAGCCTCCGCTCCCTTTGTTCTCCACTAGGTGTGGCCGATGACAGAAGGCTAGGGGGCAGTAAACTCAGACATCGCTCTAACACCGCTTCACTGATTTCACTGCTTTGATGCTCCCGCTTAATCTCCAGCACTCACTGTGGCACATACTGGCACAGGGCTACACAAGCTGTGACTACACACATGCACGCAGGCCTGTGCACACACGACGGCTGTGAACAAAGGATAAGGATACAAACAGATTCAGGCTGTACAGTATGTACAGTGAGAGTAAGCGCGATCACAAAGACATGCACGCAGTTCCGAGAAGGACACTTACATGCGTCAGAGCAATTTCTGTACAAAACAATAAAGCAAAACCTGATCTTTCCATCAGCACAATGCATATGGACACCTCATATTTAGGCTTACAACAGCAGATCGCCGGCTGCAATGCGCCTTCCTTTAAAGGACTGGCTCCATCAGTAGATACTGCGTTTCCCCTCGCTCAGTGTTTCGTCCAGAACAGCGAACTGGGCAGTGTCAGGTTCAGAAAACAAAGAATAGAAGAAACGCTGAGTGGGCACAAACCCAGACGCAGTTGATTACTTACTGATGATGATTACTCACTTTCATTGTCTGTGATTGGGCCATCGCAAAAGATGGCACATTTACACAGACTGAAACATACTAAAGGAGAAAACTTGACTCCTCTCCTCACTTAAACATGAAATATCAGGCATCTGAAAACACTTTCAAATCCTTTCTAACAAATGTATGACTAATACGATTGTGTATAATGGAACAAATGTTATGACACCATCACAGCCACTGGTTCTTGGAAAAATTGTCTCAGCTGGAAACCAAATGCATTTTTAAAAAAGAAGCTATGAGCAAACCATGAGCTGCTCTTTCACTGCTAATGGACACATACAGCGTCCACTGATGACATCCTCAGTTCAAGTCTTGATGCTCTAATTTTCACTTCGGTCAAAGTCAAAAGGTCCCTCAGCCCTTAACTTAATTCAATTTACTTTCATTCAAATCATATTTACGTTTCTGTCAAACTGTATGAGCTGTTTTGATATCAGGGCCTTCACTCGATCCTGATGAGGCCAAACACAGTTAAGCCAGATGTTCTGCATACAATGAAGTAATTCCACATTTACATTATGCCAAAATGTATGATTACATACAGTATGATGAAAACTAAAATCAGCCAGGAAGATTACACACAATCAGTGCATCGTTGCGACATGGCACTATAAGGAATGTTTTCATTAGACAGGGTCCCCAGGCGAGGTGAAATGTATGACAAAAAGAAAGTTCCAGGCACAACAGTACAACAATAAGTCATTTCTGCTCAACTTTAAGTCCTTGTCATATCCAATAGGTTCAGGTTGCTCCATATCCCTGGCACGGGAGTGAGTGCTGGATGAGGAGCAAGACTAGATTTACTTGTCAGCGGTGTGTTAGTTAAGCCTGTCCTCTCCTGACCTGCAGCACACAGCTCCTCTTTAGAGCCTTCACCACACTCGGCAGATGCTGTAAACAAGGATCAGGGCCAGGTGTATCAGGTGACTCCTACAGACAAATTCAGCCTTATTGGCATGAGTAAATTCAACAATGATGCAACACAGCCAAGTGGAGCACGATGACTTTGTCATTGTTGAGTATTTGTGAATGCTGGCCTTACATGGCCTTTGAAATAAAACAATAGATGCAAGAGAGAGCGAGAGGGAGAGAGAGAGAGAGAGAAGCAAGCTGTAAGAGTTGGAAGATTCATGCATTCTTCTAGGTTACACCAGACCACCCGGCCTGCGGCCTTTGATCCAGGAAAAGATGAAGATGGCTCCCTGTGAAGGCCTTTCTAGAGATCTGTACTCTGCACACACAAACAAATGTAAGCAAGCAAACACATAAGTCACAGAAGAGCAACCACCTCACGGATATACCACACTGGAGACGTGAGATGAGTGAGAGTAGTAAACCAGTCCCTTCTTGTGTTGTAAGTCCATATATAAACTTTGGGGCTGCAGCTAGCAATGATTTTCATTATAGAATAATATGGCGATTATTTTCACAATTAATTGTTAAGTCTATAAAATGTCTATAAAATGTGGAAAATGCTTATCACAGTTGCACAGGGCCAAAATGTTTCTTTTGTCCAACCACACCATCATTTACTATCATAACTGATAAAGAAAAGCAGTAAATCCTCACAATTAAGATGCTGGAACCATCAAACGTTTTCACTTTAAGATTAAACGATTAATCGACTACCAAAATAGTTGATGATTCATTTTCTTTTGATCGACTACATGATTAATCGACTAATCGTTGCAGGTCTAGTACACTTTCAGGTATTCAGGCATATATGAGCCAGCCAGCCACTATTCTTGATAAGCAATTTTAATACTGACATTTTATTCTTTTAGTTTAAATCATAAAACTCTGTCAAGTCAGATTTGCAATAGTAAATTTGGCTTTAGAGAAGGAAAAGATAGTTGTCTCACTGTTTGTCTGGTCTCCATAAATAGCTGACCTTAATCACTGAATTTCAACACAATTCGACATTGATACGCACCATTTAGTTGCAGAATAAGTGAAACATTTAAATTTCATGCTGAGCTAACACCAAGAAGATGACCAGATATGTTCCAAGGGCTGAATGTAACGTGAACAAGGGTGAGAGTTCATGTTTTTTCTACAGTTTAGTGAGAAATCAAACAAATGATTTATGGCGTATAAAGTCGCTCAATTTAATTCAGAAAATCAAATTAGCTTTGCATGATCCTTCAACTTTTACCCTGCCCTTGATTACTTGGTGGGTTAGGAGTGGATTTCCAGTCTCCTGGACCGGACACTGTGGTGTGAGACCGTATTAGAACGGAGAGACAGGAAATGATGCGATAAACCAGGAAGTTGCCACTATTGTTAGGACGGTAAACGGAAGTTCTGCTTCAAACGATATGCTCAGGAACTGGACTTCTGTGCAGAAATCACACAAGAAATCACATGGAGGCACCAAACACACACATACCTTCACACACTTTTCTCAACTCAACTCTGAGATATAATTGCTATATCCTTCAAGAAACTTCCTTTAAGGGGCTCAGCCTCATATTTTTCATCTTAATTCATGTCTACAAAGTCGGTAATTGTGTTTAAATGCATTTGACTGACAGAACCATTCACTGAATTGCGCTTTGTAATGCAACAAAGTGGAAACAATGATGTCATTTCCTCACACACTAATGAATAAAGTTCATCAGTTAAGTTGTGTATGATGAAGCTCTGACAAAGAATCATATAAAAAAAAGTACAATAAACTATTACATTTGCACAAAAAATGCCTTCATAGAGGAGACAGGTCTGTGATATCTGGCTAAGGAAAAACACATGTAGCCACTACTGAGCTATCATAAAAAAAATTGCTAAATTTTTTTTTAATGACACCTGTCTGTGTAATAAACACTGAATTGTGATAGTGAAGCAAACGGTTGCTGTTGTTTATAAGGAAGGACACCTGGTGATGAACAGGTCACAAATTAGATTTCTCATTTTCTCACACCACAAACTAATTTTAGGAAGGTCACACGCTGGCAAACAATTACGTCTTTGTTTATTTATTTTTTTAACCTCCAGATTGAGGATGACAACCAGTGGTTATTCCTGTCTGACTCGACAGCTTGCTGAAAGATATTTCACACCTCTCCTCCACAGGTTCAATTAAACCTTTATACAGTAACACCCCGACGTCACTCTTGTCTGCTTTTCAATACAGCTCTCCTCCTCTCATCCCTCCTGCTACACACATAAAAGGATTGGTGACACAAGTGTTTTTCCTCTTACATTCTAGTCTCCATGTTGCATAGCATCGATTTACACATCTCAGCTAAATTCTTTATCAACATCCCAAATTCTCTCAGACAGACATGTAGAAAATATACCTGGCAGACGTAGCATGGAGCTTCAAGCAAGCCAATGTTTAGGTGCTTCGAGCATTTTCCCTTGTATATTTTTCTACTTGGCTCCTTCCCCTAACAGATCATCATTATCATTTCTATTCACCAGACAAACCTCATTATGAACAAGGACAAAAAGGATGCTTGTCAATCAGAACATGATCAAATGGGATTTTTGCATGCTACCCGCAGAGACAGACAAACTGTGTGTGTGTGTGCAAATGTGTAAATGTATTTGTGTAAGCGAGCGCCCGACGGTGACAGCCAGACTGTACAAGGCGTCGGGGAATAGATATGAAAAACCAAGCTCCACCAGCCGTGACCAGAGCTCTGTAAAATAATAAAGAAGAAAAGCTTTGCAGACAGAGGCTGAGATGAAATAGGTCTTTCATTGGTTCATTATGGCAGTCGACTCACAGGAGAACACATCTGGATTACTCATACAGCCTTAATCAAACAGCTGGCTGCGAATGAGTCTAGTACAGAAGGAGGCTACAAGGTTAATATGTGTCCACAGGAGTGTTTGCGTGTGCATCTCGTTTACAGTTACTTTCATCCAGCAATGTGGCTAATTGTGTAAACATTGATCTCTCAGTCGTGGTGAAAGTCACCTTAGAGGTGGATGAAGACCCCCTGATGTGGCCGTCTCCTTGCTTGTTACTATGGCAACGTGACAGCCAAACAGAGAGACCGTCCTGCTCTCAAGAGTCACGAGAGAGAAATGGGTCAGATACTGTTAAGAGATACATTTAATTTCCTTTGGTTGTTTGCTTTACCTCGCTTAGGCGTCACATGGATTAAAACACTAACAGAAAATTAAAGGAATTGAAAACACATCTGATACTATTTAAATTCCTGTGATGAGATCAACTCTGAATCTTGTATTAACATGTATTTTACTATGATCAGCAACAAAAATATGCAGGTTCCCAGTTTGTGAATGAATCTTTCCCTCCTGATGGATGCAGCTGTTTTTCTATCCCTCGTTCCTTCTTGCTCTTGTAGGAAACAGTGGAAGGAGCAGATAATATGAACCTGGTGTTTGCTTGCATGCCTACCTCTCCATGAGCTCCATACCCCCCCGGGGGGGAAATGTTTTTACTGCTCTGTTGACAATGCATAGCACGATATACAACAGGTTCTCAGTGCATGTGATATTCTTGGACTCCATAGTCATTTATTCAAAGGGACTACAAGGTTGTTTGAGGACTGATCCTTGCTGTTTTGAAGCTTTCAAATCAAAGGGCCTCCCTCAGCATGGGGCTCACAAGTGAAGGAATGAGATACGAAGACGGAAATGTTAAACAACTTTCGGTTTCATCAGATGATTTTTGAACTTTTGGAACACAGGGATGCCCAACTTTCTTGACGGAAAACTCTCTCCTCAGACGCCAAAAGTCGATCTGAACGGGCTGATTGTCGTCAGAGCTCGTGAGCGAGAGAAGCCTTTGAAGCAAGGGCAATTTCTCAGTAACGATTTCCAGAGCGGTTAAGTTCAGAGAGACGGAGAATAATCCTGGCACTTGACTTGCCAAGGTTAGGCCTACACACTGCAATGCACATGCAGACTGAATAACGCAGACAGATGCTGCGGCAAGTGGAGACGTAGTATAAACATCCAGGGTCTGCGCTTTGATGCGTTACGTCTGCTTTTGGGAGGGTGGTCTCCTAAACTGCCCCCTTCATGCCGGCACATGATCAATAGGCCTGTAAATGTTTTAGCACTGGCGCTACAAGGGGCATAAAATATTGAAGCGACAGAGTGAAACATAACCTCGTGGGATGAGGGAGGGAGTGTGTGTGTGTGTGTGTGTGTGTCGGTGTGTGTGTGTGTGTGTGTGTGTGTGTGTGTGTGTGTGTGTGGAGGGGGCTGGGGTAACATTAGAGAGCCAGTCAGCATTATAAACTACCCTATCAGTCACTCTACACCGTGTTTGTATGAGGAGAGACAGGGAGGAGAGACTGTAAATGTCAGTGTAATTCAGTCTAAAATTGTTCCTCAACTAGTTTACGTTGATCTTGAAGATGGCGAGAGATTGTTTTTCCTGATAAGAGGATAAACCGTATTTCATCTCATCAATAATACTTGTCCCTGACTAGACTCAGAAATACACACAAACATGGGAGAGTCAAGAATTATTTGTTATCTGTTTATCAACCATGACATGGGTCAAACTCCGGCTTCCCATTCAACAACTGATGACATGAGAAATTACTTTTAACCACTCCTGTTCCAACCTCCGGCACACTCACAAACACTCGGCTCGACTCGGGCCCCACATGATTTACTTGAATGTATATACAACAAATGAGCTCAAACCCAAACATGGCTGCTCATACACTTACTGTATGCACCGCACATACATAATGTATACACGCCAGGTAACTTCAAATGCGACCAATCACGCGGAAGCAGAGCCAACCTCAGGTTACGACGGGTGTTGAATGACAACTGGGCATGAGTGACTGGAAGCTGGGTCCGAATACGAGTCCAACTTTATGACAGGAGTAACACGATAGGCTGCGTTTATGACAAAGGAAACTGATCCTCTCAGTAGGAATTCGGGCAGAGAGAGATGAGGAGATTAGAAATTGACTATATTATATATAGACAGAGCAAGGAATGTATACAACTCCTTTTGCTACCCCTGTCCAAGTATTTCACAAACTGTGGACTACACTGCAACCCTCTTAACCTTCATGACCCTGTGACGCCCCCCAGCAGGTACTCAGAAACACAAGCACATGTTCATCTTCTCAAAGACAATGTGCCAAAAGCCTAACTGGACTTGAGAATGTTCTTGAACTTTTTGCTTATTTTTTACACTCACTGTTGTTATTCCTCTGTTAATAATGTCCCAGAGCTGCCTTCATTGTGCTGCATGTTCATTGTACATGTAAGTCAAGTACTTGAGAGGCTAAAAATTTCACTGCAATGCTTGACATCCTCTACAAAATGAGTTTACACAGGCATTATGGCCATGAAACCTAATCAGCACATAAATTACCATGCAATGTCTCAATCCAAGAAAAAGACCAATCCGGAGGTTGTTTTTTTTTTTCTTCCAGTAAACGGCAGCATTATGCAACAGCAGGTTTGTCTAAAAGGTTTTTCGGTCTCCCTCGCTTTCCTTCTGTGTGTGTGCATTATGTGAGAGAGACAGGGCTGACAGATGGCTTAGGGTCCAAACTCACCACCTCGCGTGAGTAGCGGGCCCCAGACCCGGCACTCACCCCAGTCTCTGCCCCGGGCCCAGGCCTTAACCCAATCAGAGGGATGGATAAACCAGACACACATATGTGTATATTTACATACATCTGCTAAATCTATCCCTTAGGGGAGCAAGGATTGAGAGGATGAGACGGACGGACAAATAGATTGACATGAGGGGCGGAACAAACCAAGACTAAAGAAGCTGGGAAAATATCAATTCATAATCGCTGTCTCGCTCAAGTTCTACCATCCCTGAACAAGATCAAAAACCTCTCCTCCCCATGTCCTCTCCTTTATCCTCCTTGTCCCCGGAGCAGCTAGTTGCTGCAAATTCAGAACAGCAATTAGACTAATTTCCTCACAGCTGACTCACCCTAGAGGTGGTCAGTATTAAACTGTACGCCAGATGGAGAATATAGCGCTGCAGTGCTGAGATCATTGTTGATAATTCACTTTTTCCCACCATTCAATACACGAACAGTAACACTGAGTGAGGGAACATGTGGCAGTGTTCGTGTGGCTTCGTGTGATTGCTTCCAAGTGTGCTAGTGCTAAAAAAGCCAAAGAGAAAATGGGGCAAAGACATTCAGCTACTCATCACAATGATTTTTTTTTTTCACTTAAAAGTTTTTCTCGTTAAAAACAACTAAAACGATGCACAGAAAATATCTCATTCAAATGGTGACGAGTGGAAAAATGGATGCCGTGTATGGAAATAATTAGCAGAACAGCGAAATACCAGCGTTACAGAACCAGATACGCAGCACCCTCAGTTGATGTGCAGCCAACGTTCAGCTACACTCCTGTCCACATTCTTCATCACAGAGATATTAGACAAGCAACTGCTACACCGCCAACTTTACCGTGACCAAAACAGTCTGAGGAGATGGAGTGAGAAGGGAAGGGTGGAGGGGAGGGGGGTTGAGGAAAGAGGGGAGGTGCCTCTTGTGATTATCGTAGCTGTAATTGATCAGGACACTGGAGTGAGGTCGAGGGGGGCACCAAAGTTAAAAACAGGGAGGGGTGGGTTACATGAGATTCTGGCCTTAACCTCAGAGACCCTGCAGGGAAATACTACACAGACCCATGTGTGTACACGGAGACCCTGAGGTTTACTGCATGTATAAACACACCACATACTGTACTGTATATGGCAGAACTCAAGCATGTGTATGTACAGTATGTCTCAGCACGCAGGTACGATGAGACAGACAAAGTAACGGAGAGGAGCAAAACGAGGAAAAAGAACAGACCCAGAGAAGCAGACAGAGAGTGTGGACTATTTGAGACCTGTCCACAGTAAATCACAGTAATAGTTCTCTTTGAAAATTCCCATAAGAGAGGAGCAGCAGAGCGACGCCGCTGGCCAGCTTAATAGCACAGATTAAATCTCTATAGCTGGACTATAAACGGACGTCTCTCTCTTTCCATAGGTCTGCTATAGCCTGGATCTCACATTACTTCTGTCCTGGCTCTGTGGTCTGCTGGCTAACCAACCCTGACTTCTAACTCCTATGTCTCTCCTAGGAGGTGTTCGGATTAGAGCAGCAGCTCCCAAACTGGGGTCCAGACGCCGCAAAGGCAGCTCGAGGGGCCACTGAGAGGCGGGGTCCACAATCAGAGGAGGAAAAGTTTATCACATATATTTTAGTCTCAGAACAAAGACATCTCATAGGAAGATGTCTGTTTTAATTGTTTCAGTATACCCACTACTGTTATCTCTCCACCTGATGGAAGATGCTCTTTCCCAAACATTACACAAGAAAAAGTTTAAGCCTTCAGGTAATCAGGAACTCATGTAGACATATCTGTATATTATTCCAGCAGCTCAGTCATAGAGGACAGTAATGTGCATGTGCATGACTGAAAAAATGCAAAAGCCTGAACAACTTCTTCTGCATATGCACCCATGAGCCACCTCCATTAAAATGAATGAGGAGCCATCTTGGAACACTGTATCTCCAACTCTGAAACTCCGGCCAAGACAAAACTGGGAACCAAATACAAAATCAGCAGTTAACTACCTACAATGGTTTGGCGAAATAGTAAAATCTGTTTCACATGTAATTCCCTGTCCCATAGTCACTATCAAGTGCAGCTAATGCCCAAGGTCCCATAAGTCCCATATGCAAACACTGAGTTCTGGGAAAAATGTGTTTGGTTTCTGTGGAGCATATAATTTGGACATTTTACAACACATATTAAAGCACAGTCGTACTTTTAGGTCAGTTTAAATTCACGTCCATTGTTGTTTGTTTTTCATTCATTGAAAATGAAGGCAGGTCCTCAATGATTCTTTGAGATTCAAATGAATAAAGAGAATGAATGAACAAACATCGAATGAACAGTAAATGACTGTAGACCATTTATCTATCCATCTGTCTCTGTCTGTTTACTGTACTCACTTTTGCACATTGCAGGTCTTGAACTTTTATAAATCTGGTGCCACAAACAAATAGTCTTCCAGACATGCTAACTGGATTGTCTGGTAAAATTTCAAACTCCACAGCTATCTGATATCAGCATGATATCTTATATCCTGCATCCCATGTCATAACCAATACAGGATTTACACTAAACCTGGCAACTCCTGCATGTCGGCCCAAACTTTCCTCTGCATTCTTTGGCATAGTTCTCCTCACACACACTGGAGTTTGCCTCTGTCCGTCCAACATGAATATGAATTTGGGTGGAAGTTGCGGCTCAGCCTCGAGGATGGAGCTGTCAGCTGTAATTCAGTCACAGGTGTGGGGACGTAAATGTACCTTTGTCTCTTACACCTGAGAAACCCCAGTACATCTGACACAGTCATCCTGTTTTGCCCAGCTGAGCCCAAAGCCTGGCTTAGTGCAGGACACAGGGAGAACCCCACCCTTCTTCTACTGTAGGTTTCCAAAAGTGGGAGAGACTGATGGCTAAACCAGGCAGTATGTTTACGGCTCTGATCCAGGTCTCAGATACGCGGCCCTCTTTCGCTCCACCCAACAGTGGAATCCGAAGGAGTGCGTCTCGGCTTTGGGGACAACCCAGACAGACAGAGGAGTCCCATCTGTGGCATTTTTGGTGGCGCAGTTAAGTCACTTGCGAAGCCAGCTGTCGACCATGAAATAAGTGTATGTATTTTTTTGTATGTGTGCACACTCAAGCCAAGGTGACCTCTCAATGAACGTGATTATAGAAGCCTCTATATTTGTGAGCCGGCATGCATGCTCGTGTGTGTCTGTGTGTACGAATGTGTGTGTAAAGGTCAGCGGTGTCAGGGGACGGGGGAGGGTGCACGGTGAGCGCACGCATTCAAAAATGAGTGAATGACTGATTTATTAGGTGTATAATTGCCACAGCTCTCCTCTATCTTGGCGGTAGATCTCTGTTGGATGTTCATTTGTATGTGTGTGTGTGTGTGCGTGTTGTAGTGGGCAGCGTACATAGCAGGATTAATGGAACACTCAGCACGCTAACTCCATGCAGACCACCAGCATTGCATTAACCCTGTATACCAAGACATTAGAAGAGAAAAAGCATGAAATCGCATATATAACTGAATATAAGCTTGTTTGCCAGCCCACCTGCACGCCTGTCCATCTCATTCTCCTTTCTCAGTCCTCTTTTCTTTCTCTCTTTTCTGTGCGAGCGTCTGCTTTTTTTTGTGTTGCTTGAATAAATTAAGACCTCAAAGTAAGATTTTCTACTTGGAGATGATTTTGGTTTTCATCCAGCTATTTTCTTTTCACACTCCCCTTGAAGAGGCTCCGGCATAATTTTATCTGCAACCCTGGTGACTTAAATGTATCTCATTTAGGATCTCAGCCAAATGGTCTCTGGTGTATATAATGCATCGCTGATGTAAGTCGAAAGAGAGAGAGGCAAAGCTCACACACAGACACACACACACACACATATACACTCCCAGACGCCCAGAGAGTTGTGCCAGAAGAAGTCTTATTCATCAAGCCTAACCTTGTGAAAATGTGGACCTGACTATAGTCCTCTAAATCACGGGGATGAAATGGCAGGGGGAAGACGAAGCCAAATCACTTTATTACACAGTGCACAGGCTGAGTGGTATTGGAGCCATGACTGAAACCAAAATGAGATGATATGAAAACGGGCGGTTAGGAAAATACAAAGCTTTCCTCCAAAAATAGGAGAACGTGTTTTGTTTTTAGAACAAATGTAAATCTGACTGACGGCTTCCACTCGCTCACTCATTGACAAATTGTCTTTGCCAGATTCCGTGATTTATTTCTCTTATTCCGACTCGAGATTCTCTCCGTGCAAAATCCGTCCCATAATGCACCTACACCTGCTCCAGAAGCACCAGGCGAGCCACTGATTGGACGTCAAGCCGAGGTTCGAGTCCTCGCTCCTTTGAATCTTAAACCAATAAAGAGGGCTCTGAATTCGGAGCCTTAATTATGTGTCTTCAGGGCCGTGCAGCGGGAGGGCGTTAATTAAGCTAAACGATCCTTCCTCTACAAAACGTCTCGCAGCATTCATCAAGGAACAGGCTGGAAGAATTGCTCCCGCTGCGTGAAATATAGGTGTGCATTGTGTGGAGCTGTGGGCAGCCCGGACCACGCTACAGGGCTCACATCCACGCCCGCCATGAGAGAGAGACAGCTGGAAGAAAGGCCGGACTAATGTGGAGAACGGAGGATGTGTGATTGGACTGAGAACAGGACGTCTGCCGGGCAAATAAATATAAAAGAATAATCACCTGCAGGGGGAAAAAAAAAGAATGAAAGAAAGCGCCCACTCTATCCCATGTTTTCCATTTTGGAGGCAGGGCCCTCCCACCTCCTTCATATTTCACAGACAGGGCTGGGATGGATGGGGCTTTCTAGTGGCACTGGGGGATTCAAACACACACATAAACACACACATATGTACACATGTTGGTCCTTACACCTACACATGCTTAAACACACACACACAAGCGAGAGAGCGAGGCAGCCTGTGAGGTGATTGTTACCAGATGAGGGGGTCGTCCATCCAGTCTCACTCGGTGACAGACAAAAGATTGCACCGACTTTTCCTCATCCTCTGCTCATTGTGTGTTTGAGAGAGAGAGAGAGACAGAGAGAGAGATTTTTCAAGCGTGTTTAAGTAGTTTTTTTGGGGGGGGAAGGGGCTCGTGTCTTAAATGAATAAGGGTTGAACCCCCCATTTCTCCATTGGGTTAGCTGGCAGCTGGCATATGTGTGTCCCATTCAAATAGAGTGACATGTTTAATTTGACAATTAAGAAAACAAAGGACTCCATTTAGAGCCACAGTTGGAGGCTGTGTATACTGTGTGTGTAAGAGCGTGTGTGCTTGTCAAGAATCTCTGCTGAATTGAAAGAAGCAGAAGGGAAAGTACTGAGGATGTAGCAGCCCTGAAAAAAGCCGGAGAAAACCTGGACCGTCGGTTTAGATACGCAGGAAAAGAAAAGAAGCCGTGAGTAAACGCAAGCTGGAGCAGAATGAATTTACTATTCTGCTAATTCAAACCACTAGGCCTAACCTACCGCTGTGCCAGTCAATCTGACTCACGCATGGAGTATTTACAGTTGTGGAAAGCAGGGTATGCATTACCTCAGTTTACCTCCAAGCAGCGGCAGACCACAGGGATTTAAAGGTGATGCAAATAAAAGCCGCACATGTTGTTTTCTTTTCAGCCAGATGAGGACTGTTAACCTCACATCAAGTTACAAGTCCGGTGTTGGAAAAGCGAGCTGAGCGCTTATGCTCACACACGCACGTGATCTGTCCTGCAAACGTGCGTGAAATTATGCAAACAAATTGCACACACACACACAAAACGTTATAGCACATTTTCTATATGAGGAGAGCTGCGCAATATGAGGTCCCCCTAAGAGGTAGATAAAGTTTTTGGCCTAAAGAATTCACCTCTGCACTCAGTTATAAGGACTATGGGAGCTGTTAAAAAGAGCACAATTGCATGTAGCTCAGTGTTTCAGCACACTTTGTTTATATAAGACGATGGTTATGAAGAATTGCAGCCCAGTCTGGAACGATTCACATACCTATGCAATTTTTTTAAAAGGCATAACTTTTGTGGCATTTACACCTGACACACGACTTACAACGTTTAAGAACCCCTAAAACTGAGACTGAAACATCGCTGACCCTGTTTGGTAGTTACCAGTTTATGGTAATGGGTGTAAAATGGAGACTTTTGGAAAGGATGACGCAGACACACACATCGCTTCCTGATTGGGTCATGACGTGTCCTTCGCTGGTTTGTCACGCCCTTATCATGTGACCCTTTTCCGGCAAGAAATCAAATGACATCAGCCTGTATATATCTACGAGCCTTGACTACCAGCAGTTAATTCCACATGGATAATGAATTGCAGCCATTGCCGGTCGTTGATAACAGATGCTGTGCAGTTCAATTCTGCATTTCATCATGATGCTACTGCCTACATGCACAGGAGGCAAACACCATGCTGACACTTATTCTCTCATTCTGCTACATGTTTTCAGTCCTTTCCTTTTCATTTCCATTTTAATCAGCTTTAAAATTGACTTTAATTTGTCATGTGGCCAAGAACAGAAAGCTGCATTCCACGTTGGCACCACGATCGCTTGTCATCAGATACAGATGCCAACCCCTCTCCCCATAATTCCCTCCGTCTATCCCCCTCTTTCCCCCGTCCTCCTCCCCCTCCTCCTCCTGTCTCTCTTCCCTCCCTGTGGTCCTGAGAGTCCTGTTACCATGGTTACCGCTGAACGATGGCTCCAACCCTTTTGAAAACCATCGCGCTCCCCCCACCACGCGCACGCACATGCTATCTGTATGAAGTAATGGCGGTCATCCTTCACATGGCCGAGTGCTCATACGAAGAAGTCTGTGCCTGCTCCTCTCTGTGCCCAGTTACAATAACATGACCCCACTCTCCCCTCTGACAGCAATGAAAGATACCTTTGGATGGAAGATTCCTCCCCTGCATACACACACACACACACACACACAGAGGGAGAGAGTCCAATCTGCACTCATTCTCATCTGGCTGCTGTAATTTGCAAAGACAGATAGCATCCCCTCATTGCAGCCATTATCATCTAATCAATAGTATTTCTAGCGAAGCCTTGTGGAATTCTGCGATACCATTCTCAGCTTGCACGTCGTAGTAGATAACGTCTCATAAACAACGGCGAGAATGACAGGCTGCTTAAGGCTAAAGAAGCATTTGTCTCCTTTTACTCTCCCTCTCTCTCTAAGGAAAACGCTGCGTTCGTCGACCTGCACAGCTGGTCTGCCCACTCCCAGTCTGCTCCCAATTCAATTCTCCACTGCACTGCTCTACTTCTTTCATAAATAGGTGTGTAAATGTGTGTGCAAGCAAGGTAAGGGAGGGAGAGGGGGAGAGAAAAATAGCCCGTTTCAAGGGCGTACTCAGACAGATAGAGGTGAAGTCACACAAAAACACACACGAACTAGACTAAGCGGAGATGAATTGGCTCGGCCACGCCTCCCCTGACCCGCGCCTACGGCTCTCATTGTCATGGTAGCCGTCAGCTCCTCAGTTGCATCCTGCATCCATGTTTTCACACCAAATGCAGCCTTTTATCGCGCCTTCTTTTTTCACACCCTCGCTTGCTGTCTAAAATGTGCTGAGTCTGTATCTCTTCACCTATTGGCTATCAATCATCCTTAAATTCCACACGAAGCTCTTCATTATGAAATATTGAGATGCTGACGTAAGAGCAACACATTCCTTGCAAATACACATATGCTGTATATCGCTCCATAATATCCTTGGTGAATTTTGTATATGCTTCTACTAGAAAATATGAGAGAGTGAGGCGAGGCACAAACTTATTCAACTTAATCTTAAGGCTAAGTTAAAGGTTGCATATGTGTGATGAAAATGACTTTTTAACATTGCAATATATACGAAGAACTACTGAAATTTACTTATGATACTATTCAGCATTCAGTATTGGTTTTCGGTTTCTTCTTCTCCAATCCAAATCAAGTGAAGATTTTGATCAGACAAGATTTAGTACTGCCATTGCATGCTGCGTTACTCACAAAGTAAGCAGTATCATCTGTTGTGCACTTCCTGTGATCTCAGTTTCTCCATCTGCATGACTTGAAAGAACCATTCTTTAGATAAGAAAGAAAGGCTCGAGAGAAGAAAATGCCCTTCGATGGATTCACATTAGCCCTTGTATCCGGTATTAGAGCGGCAGATCCGGCACTCCAAGATTCGTGCAATCAAGCAGCTCCTCTCTAATTGTCCCCTGGAGCAGGGCACAAAATGCTCTCAACGGCCCGCCAGTGGTGTGGGTGTTTACCCATGTACACGCGTCTGTCTGTTTTTTTGGTGGAAGCATGTATGCATGGGCATGCATGCATGTGTGAGTATGTCTGTATCTGCATGTGTTGGAGAACACCGCTTGACATCAGAAAGCACTTCCAGCTTTCTAAATTGATATTCCCCTTCAGAGAGGAGGACGCTGGCCAAGACAGCCAAGGTCGTACTCAAACCCGAGCTGCAGAGACTGTGACTGTGCTTCACCAACAGAACAGGGTTTCTCCATTAACAATCCAGGCCGACACAGTCCTGAGAGGAGTGGTTTGTATGGTTTTCCAGCAGACGCAGACACAACTATAGACTCCCTCTGTTTACACCACCTCCTCCACACACCATGCAAAAGACACAACAACAGATCTGCCATTCAAAACACTAACTAACCTTTTCAGATGTTCCACATAAAGTTTGAGGGTCTTTTGTGTCTGGCCCTAATTTTAGCTTCCTCTTTCCTGTTTTGTTGGTCATGTTTTAGATGCATCACATGTGACTGGCCTTTGATTTGCACATAAATGTGTACTGATGTCTATATCTATGTTGACATGAGGTTTACTTGGTGTAGGGAAGGATACTTTGGATGAATCACTACAGCAAATCCCCTCCTTGCGAAACCTCTTTTATTAAGACATGGCTTGGAACCAAAACCATTTTCTTCCTCCCACCGCTGTGTGAAAATGAATGAGCAGGATATCAGATTCAATGAAATGCATATCCCCTTTTCATCTTCCAGCCAACCAACTGCTCCCACTTGCCACTACAGTCCCGCTCTGCTGAGCCATGATGTGAAGACATTCAGCTGTGGTGAGTGACAGCGGCGAGGACACCAGATGCTGACATTTAAAGGCTGGTGCAACTCCCTCCTATTGTCAATTTCTTTGATCCCTTTAGGCGGAGCAGAGCAGCATCTCCAAGCGAAAAGGAGCCGAGTGTCTGATTGCTCCAAAATTCAGACTCAGAGTCGTGACAGAGCTCCATCGCTATTTACAGCAATGTTCACCTCGTCTGCCTTTCTTTCTCATGCCTGCGCACTTTGACTTGAGAACATCATCTAGTAGCACTTTTACTGCTAAACTCGGCAAGATGAACGTGTTATTTCAAAACCGAGAGATTTATTCCAAGTAGTATAAAGAACTTCCTAAACTGCTCTCTGAACACCAGGGTGTGTTAGGCCGCAGTAAATCTGATCCAAAACCACAAGGCTGAATTTGGGCCACATGCACCAGAAATGTTGGTTCTCCTAAATTGACATTAAATCTGACACATCCTTACTCTAAAAGTTAAATCACTTACAACAGCCAGACAGAACACAGGCCAAATCAGATGATTTACCTACACTCAAGCAACACCTATCGGCCAGGCCAAATGCCTGTAAATGTACTCAGTGTGAGGTTAAAACAACACATAGCGGCTACTGTTTCATGTCAGAAAGATTCATCTCGGAGTCCTTACACGACTCCAACACAAACACCTTATGTATGATCTGACTGCAAGACATGTTCCTATACATTTAAAAAAAAAACTCTCTGTCATAGTCCGCACAAGAGCATCGTTCAAATTGCAGGGTTTGAATACTATACGGCACAGTGACAGGCAAGATGAAGGATCCTTTTTCCTTAATAAGGAGTTACAGTATGGTCGGTCAGAAAAAGATAGACCACCCTGAAGCAGATGAAAGTGGCCTGAAGGAAAATTTTGAATTGACCAGAGTATGAAACCTGCACGCCTTGTCAAGAATGTTTAAACCCGAGAGCTTAGAGAAATAATCAAAAGCCATTATTGATGAACAGCAAATTTCTGAGGCATGTATTTATAGGTATATTATTAGCCTTAATGTCAGTGGAGCTTTGCAAATATTACAGCGAGTGTTCATTCAATATCAAAGCTATTTATGCTGAAATGATTGATAAATTAGACCTTGTAGAAAGGAGAGACGAGACTGCAATAAGCACAGTGGTAGCCTCTAAAAAGTCCAACCCACACTGAGCTGGTTGTCAATTTAAAAGGGAGGGAAAAAAAACACTGAGGTTTATTCCTCATTTCAAGGCTGCTTATTAAATTAATATTCTGCTTGTTCTGCTTGGACGGGTTCACTGAGTCCAGAAGGCCACAATACAGAGGAACCCCCAGAGATTGGACTGTTTCTGCTGAAGGAAAAAAGACCAGATTTTGGGATGGAGAAAAAGTTAAACAATCAACCTCAATTAATATATTTTTCTTTCGTCCATTGATTTTGCGTTCCAGCGTTTTTATCCCCTTTCTGATCACCTCTCCATTTCTTGTCATCACTGTTTCATTCATTCCCGTCCCGTCGCCCTCGCGGCTCAAGATTTGTGCAGTTCATCGAAACAAATCACAGCAGCTGCCCATGCAAACAGTAAAGTTATTTCCACTCCTGTAGTCCTTCCAATCCTGTCTGACAGACCACAGCCAGCAACCACAAACACACATGTACGCTCACATGCACGGAGGCCCACAGTGGAAATAAGTGTCCGACTTTTCTGTGGTTTTCATCCCCAAAGCCAATGCACCAGGGTTTCATGCTGTGCTTCTTTTCTTTTCTGTACATGCAGTTCATACATCTACATATAATGTTTGTTTAATCACATAATATGTTATAGTATGTATGAAAATGTATATATATATATATATATATATATATATATATATATATATATATATATATATATACACACACACACACACACACACATACACACAGACAATCACACACAGAGAGAGAGTGGGGTCTAAAAGCTTGAAACCACATCGACAATTTCTAAAATTTACTCATCAGAGGCTCATTTAAGTCATCATCTTTGATTTGCCTGATCGTGCTTTGGACAAAACTGATCCAGTTTCTGCAAAGCATTTTAGTGTTTCATGCACTGTTGCCTTAGAAGCCTTTGGTCTAACCATAATTTGACACTGAGAAAGCCCCTCTTTGCTTAGAATGACAATCTGACACTTTCACTTAGTTCTCATCTCTTGTTTCCCATTATCTCAATGCTACTTAGAAGGCAATGATCTGCTGGAAACCTGCAACCAGGTGAACACTGACTGAACAAGTTCAGTTACTAGACGAGCCTCTGATGAGTCGATCGAATCCACCTGAGTGTCATCTGAACTCATGCCTCTACGGAAGTGATACAAGTCAATGAACTCTGACTTTTTGTACAAAGGAGTTAAGTTAGTCAAAGACACAAATGTGCTTAAATTTGACTGCTGACATAGAAATAGTGCAGAATCTTCTTCTTGTGTTTTTATATGTTTCTAAATCCTCAAACCGTATATTATATCCAGATTTATGTGAATATATGAGAGATTGTCAGAGTGTATGTGTACTGTGAAATGCCCCACTTCAGCCCATATACAGCTCAGTGAAACCAGACAGCATATTAAAAAAAAAGGAGAAAAAGGGAGTAGCTGAGGGTCGAGTGGGCAGGTGGGAAGTAGTAAGAGATCCTCTTAAAAGATTCCATTCTGGGGGAGTGGAAACTTTCTTTCAATCTTTCTGGTGTTGTTCTAACCTTTAATAGACATCTCATGGTGAGAACTATCCTTATAAAAGCTGGAGTCCAAAGAAAAGACAATATGAGGTGCACGCATGACAGAAATGCATCTGGGAGATGTAAAGAAAGCGAGAGGACTGATGTGGACCATATTGAATATAAAATGCCTTTTGTTAGCCGGTGCCATTTCTGTGATCTCATATAGACCAGGCAGGATCGGCCGTATTGTTTAATACTGTGTCTTTTGGCAGCGTTAACGCAACACTAGATGTGGAATACTGATGTCTCCCTCTCTGCCTCTCTCAGCATCTCTCCACGTTTGACTTCCTGAGGTGAGAAGGAAGAAGAAGAGGACAAGTGAGATGATTAAATGGATGATTCATTTGAGAAAACAAATATCTCTAGCAGCACCGTCTTTGACCCCCGAGAGGAAAATAAATAGAGTGAAGAGAGCTGGGACAGACACAACACCAGAGGAGCGGAGTCAGCCAGATAACAGCTCCGAGGTTGCTGCTATAACACTTGCACACAACCACCCACACACACACACCTACACACATAAACAACAATTGAAAGTGGTCCCCTGGAGACAACATTGATAAATGAATTAAATCACTTCAAACATTCGTACCTTTTAGCACACAATGACACAACCTCAACACTTGGAGAGAAACGTCTTGGTCACACCCGACTGTGACTTAAAATCTATCTCTCTTTAAGGCCAAAATGACAGAATCTGATACACTGGGAAAGAAGCGCTTTCACCGCCCTTCACCCCTAACTTATCGACCACCTGCTGTTCCAAACCCCTCCCAAAGAAAATACAACGCGGAGAAACACAGGAAGCATACTAATTTACACCAACTTAACTCAATGTGTCATGAAATTAGATTAGTGTGACCAGATGAACTGCCGAGAGACCTCGAGATCACCTGCCGCTCGTGTGTGTGTGTGTGTGTGTGTGTGTGTGTGTGTGTGTGTGTGTGTATTAAAGCAAAATGTGTATATGTGAGTTTGGTCCTTTGATTTACTAACTCCGGGAGTGAGAAGGAAGATTCAAGCACAAAGACACGAGACAGTGACAAAATGGAGGCCCCACGTCTGGACGGCGGATAAGTTTGAAAGGAGACACAATGCAAAAGCCGACCAGGAGAGCTGGAATAGAGCGATAAGCTGAAGGGAAGAGATAGAAAAAAAGTGTGCATGTGTGGCTTTAGTTGTGCCTGTGTTGTGTATGGAGGATCCTGTGCACGCAGTTGTTTGATATGTGTGTGTGTACCACAGTCTGAGCTATCTCGACCGTGTTCCCGCTAAAGCTGAATGTGTTCACCTTCAGACTGCAGAAAGAAACTCACTGCACTAAAGATTTGCAATTCAAAAATGTCTTATCTACGCACCGTTATTGTGTGGTTTAATATGCTGATATTTAGGAACTCTGGTTTAATATTGTGCATTTGAGCCCAGAACAACCAATAGTCTACAATAAGTCCAGTATTCGCTGAGTTGAAAATGAATCAAAACTGTTATTAACAATATTTCGTGTAAGTCATTCATCAACAAAAATTAGCTCCAACTTTCTGTTTCTCTTTAATATGAGAATTGGTTGCATTCTCTGATTTGTAAATTGAATGTCTTTGGGTTGGGCTTGAACTGTAAAAAAAGCAATTTAAACATATCACATAGGGCTATGGGAAACTGTGAGGAGATTAATGGCTATTTATTGAAATATTGATGATTCACGATAAAGTAAAAGTCTCATAAAGTAAAACTGATAAGTAGAGTGATGCGTTAACACATTCAGTTGTGTAATATTGGCATGAATTCAGGTTTCATTTATTTTATTTCTGGGAATATAAACACCAGGACAGAGAAGACATTGATGCCTGTTTTGGCGTTCAGAGCAAGTGAGTAACAACAACACTCAGCACAGCACAAAGAAAAATATACTTTCACTGATGGGGGTTGATTCCTTTAAAATAGCAGAGTGAAAGATAAAGTTGAGACGGGCGCAGGAGCCAAAAGGGCAAAAGCCCATGAGACATGTGGTAAAACCTTGAGAAAAAACAAAAAGGCGAATGGAAAGCAAGATACTCAATAACAGATGAGATGAAGAAATGGAATAGAAAGCAGTCGGACTGGAGAGAGGCAGAAAGAAAAGCCCCTCGCTGCCATATGGTACAGACTATTGGGCTTAATGAGGCGTGAGGCCATCCTCTCCACAGAGGCACCGGCCAGTCAGATCACACATGAATGAATACTCTGATATGTTTAAAACACAACATATGCCAACAGCTAGTGATATGGAACCAAACCGCTGCTTCTGAGGGGGAAAGAAAGACAAAAGAATGATTTACCAAACCCGGGCCAGAATCCAACACCGAGCAAAGAGCTGAAGAATGATCCTGCAAAAAGAAGAACTGACTAGTGGTGAAAATATTCTAGCAGAAAAGGAGATTTTTTTAAAAAAGGGTTTGCACTAATCTGATATACAGACTCTTTCGTTTCAGTCTGGCTAGATTTGGCAACACCTGCGGTTACTGGAGGTAATAGCAATCAACCACTGGGGTCAGAAATCAGCCAGAAATGCAACAGAAGACGAGCAACTCGTTTGTCCAAAAAAAACATGCTCCACTAGAGAATGGAAAACTACTACATAAGTAGACAGTTACAGAATAACAATGGGGTGAATAGTTGCTGGAACAAGTCTACGATCATGCTGGCTGCTCGGTGGGCCTGTACTGCTGATGATGATAAGCAGGTGTAAATCTATAAAGTACCACATTCATCATCTTAATTTACCATGTTAGGAATGGAGGATGAGGAATTTCATTAGTTTTGCAGGAATTTTGTCATAAGCCAAAGTATTGGATACATTGAAATATTGACCAGATGATGCAAATATATGAAAAGTCATGCATGTGTCAGATAGATCTGATCTGATAGTTGTTGAGTTGTTGTTGCGAAAGGAAAAGTCGTTGGATCTCCAAAGTCAGTAGGGTTCATCCTCATGGGACAATAAAAGTCTGGAGAAAATTTCATGGAAATCCAAAAGCTAACCAAGCATCTCAACAGCCATGCATGACTAAAAATGGGGGTCCATATAGTGAAATTCTCAAGGATTGGTGACCTTTTAATAAAGACATCACCACCATAAAGTTAACAAATAAAACCCACCACATTATGTAGAAGGTTTAGGGTACGAGCGTAAAACCAAGCTGATTTCATAGCATGTGCGCCTCCAGTAGCAAACAGGTGACGACTTCACAGTGAGCGTTGATGGATGTTATGAGAATAGTTCACATAGCAGACGCACCATCCTGATCCCTTGTCACACACATCCTGTCAACATCGCTGGCAGCTGAGAGACGCATGAGTCGGGCGAGAGAGAGAACCCGGAGAGAGAGTGGAAGCGTGTCAGAAGAGGGGCCAGCTGTTATCAGCATGAAACGATTCACCAAATTGTCGATTTCCCTCGGTGTCTGTTTTTGTGTGTGAACCCAACCATTTGTCATCGCTGATCACCTGTTAGATGGACCCGAGGCGGGGCGGTGACAGGGATCACTCCGACCTGCAGCCTTTCTTCAACTATTGATCGCAAGCAAATTAAACACACTGACAGATTAATTAAAACTCACGAGATGAAGTTGCAACAGAGCGACGACGCGCTAAAGCACAGCTGCCACCGCGCGAGAACGAGCAGGAGGGAGGACGTCAAGCGGACGATAAATTTCATCTTCCCCTCACATTTTCAAGCTTAATAAAAAACTGGAGTGTGTTGTGAGTCCGGGCTGGAGGAGTGCGTGCGAGCTCCAAGTGGAAGCTGTGGTTTGGTCTGGCTCTGGTTTCCACGGGGGCCTGATTCAGCGCGACACCAGCGGGAGACAGGTCCAGTGTTACAGGAAGCTGGACACCTTCCTGTTTTCAGTGCGATACCTTGTGCCTCTGGTTCTATTGGTTTATCAAATGCGATTAGTCTCAACCTATGCGTGTATGTGTGCGTGTCTTAAATATAATTAGTCTTTCCTTATAGAGTCATATAGACTTTTCGCACAAGGTCCCAGACATTGGACTTTACACCAAAAGGGCTGATTACTCTGACAGACAGACGTACTGTGTTTATTTAAGTGGTTTTGTGGGAAGTTCAGGAGGACTAACGCCACCTGTCAAAAGAAACCTTTCTAGCATGTTTTTTGCTCTATTTCCTTCACCTTCACACCACACTTATTGACTCTCTCTCCTGACTACCATCAAGTCCTGCTCAGTAGGTGAAATAGTCTGGCAAAATATTGGAAAGCATTTCACCGGAAATCGCCACCATTGGGTTAAAATTTCCCCTTGACCAGCGGTTTCATGACAGTATCTCAAAAACAGAATACAGAGCTTTCCAAGAAATTTGGTATGGAGAATCATGATCTCCAATTGAGCAGTTCTATTCTTTTGCATCTGCAGTATGCTCCCCAGAGGATGAACCATGTCTACTTTGGATACTCCTGAACCACTCTTGCTCAAGTCTCAGGTCAGAGCGTCAACTTTATTTGTCAGCTCCATAATAATCTGGGGCACATTCATTATACTTTGAGGATACACATGCTCCTTCCTGCTGTTTTATCCCCAGTGATAGGAAGGATGTAACAATACTATCAATATTTCTCATCCTGTCCAGCATTTTGTATTGTGGGGTGTAAATCCATGTGCAGCCTCTATGGGTCCCTGAGCGTGGTTTTTCCAAGTTTTATTCATGTTTCCAATTTATTTCTCCCATTTACTTCTTTTTGATTCACAAAATTATTTATTTTTAAAGCACGGTGCCAAAACTGATCTCTAACAACAGACAGTTCACTACCATCATACTGTTGTACTCCAATGCCAGCAAGTCATTCTCCATGTCTTTGTACATCTCCCAACTGAGCACATCTGCGTGTCTGTTGAGATGATTGAGTGTCGTTTAACAGGCATGACCAGGAAACCACATGCTGAACATCACAGGGGAGATGCATCACCTGCTGAAAGTGAGTTCTTGGCTTCGATAGTGTACACAAGTACACATACACAGATGTATGACACACAGGAATGCACATGTGCACACAGCGTAGCACACATCCAGACTTTGGCTTCTGTTGCTGTTTTGCTGTCTTGTCGTTTCCCCTTTTGTTGAGGTCATATTCTTTTATTTGAATTTCATTTGAACTGATTTTTCTTCATTCTTTAATCAATGTTTCTTCCAGCTTGCAGCTCATCTGTTGATGTCTGTTGGTGCCGCATTTGAGTCTTGGCAGGAGCGTGCATGTCACTGCTTGTGAGATCAGCAGTGGCTTCCCAGCGGTCAGGTCATGCTGGAAGTGAGCATGTCATTGGATTTGACAGACACTCTGCAAGGCACAACCCACACAGGATGGAAAATACGCTTAGACTCTGAAAAACACAGATTATAGCAAAGAAAAAGAGCAACAAATCCTGAAAGTAATCAGATCAACTCAGTGGCATCGGCACTCACTGAAGCAGACCCCACACAGATCAGATGAATTCAGCTACTTTTAAGTTTTTAAACAATGGAAATGCTCCACTCTAAAAATAAAAAAAAAGCTTGTCACTTTTCATCATCAGCCACAGTTCACACTGTTCTCATGATCTCTACCTTCTCAGGATATGAACCTGAGTCAGATGGGTGCACACACACACACACACACACACACTGAGGCACCATAACCTCCTGCCTGGGAAATACTTTAAGGAAGCGGGGGAAGAGGAAAGCAGGGAAACCAAGAAATAAATAACTCCTTTGTGCCACGGCTACATAAACAGTGCAGCACATTACAGATTACTATAGTAGCCGGACTGATAAGAAAAACTTCCTACACACTGCATGTACGAATACGTCTGCGTATGTGTGAGTGGAAGGTGAGAGAAAGCAAAAGAGACATCATAAGAAAGATGTAAAGAAAGAGAAGCAGAAACGGGGCAAATAAGGAGAATGAGATCACACATGAATGAACAATGAGAGAATGAGTGAGAAAGAAAAGAGACAGATGTGGTGGAACAAACGGAAACTTGGAACTTGGGAGAGACTGGTTTTGACAGAAAAAAGAGAGAAACTATACTCCTTACCTTATGTGTGCATTTGGCTCATTCCTCCAAACACTTCTTCTGATAACAATTTCCTTCTTTAGATATTAAACATTTGCTGATTTTCCATCATTTTTACACAATGTGTCCGAAATTCAAACAGGCCACTCGGGCCAGCACAATAATTCCTAAAGCCAAATACTGATTGTTATCTATTGTAAATATTGGTACAATTCTGAGAACCTTGTGCCTTCGTCTCCACGCTGTTAGGGACGTGACAAAATCTCACAAGCTGATTGTCGTGCCAAAGAACATCTCACAAAAATGTAAACTGAGCTTAGCGGACCACCTGACCCGATTCTTCACTCTGTCACTATCTTGACAGAGTGAATCACCGAATGCTACACAATCTCGACAGTTGGTTGGCAGGCAAATGGAGAAAATACAGAACAAATCTGGAACGGCATCCATTAGGCTCTGATGTCAGGATTAACATCGTCTGTGTGTGTGTGTGTGTGTGTGTGTGTGTGTGTGTGTGTGTGTGTGTCCTATCTGAGTAGCCACATATTCCACTGGCCCTGAAAAGACGTTTACTCCAACTACCATTATCCTGCAAAATAGCAGCCCCTGTGGGGAGACTCTCGCCCGGAGAATCTTGGCTCGGTCCGAGCAAGCCTTGAGGAACGTGCCGGAATGAGCAAATCAAGCCTTATTCACTCACTCTGGCAAACTGGAAAACCACCCGTGATGTCTGGCATGGGATTACGCCTGCACCTAGTGCCAGAATAACTGCCGGCTAGGATTAGAAAAACGACTAACAGTTGATTACAATTGTTGCAACCACTGGAATCGAGGTCCAGGGGGTTCATTTAGTTGGTTGAGGGATGTAATAATTCAACAGAGCAGTCTATTTAGGAGCAAATTACGGGGTTCAGTAATTCAGCGACTGACAGCCTGTATCTGCGATTGCAAAGGCAACTCAGAAATAAATCACGCTGGCTGTATTTATCCACGTTTCTTTTTTTCTTTTCTCGATCCTTCTGCATGTCAATCCACCTCTCTTCCTCCTTTTTTTGCTTCATTTGCATCTCTTCTTCATCACGTTCCCTGACTTCCCTCAGCTGCTGTCTTCCCTAAGGAGCGGGCCCATATGCCAGTTTCCACGAAATACCAACCAGCCATCCTTTCCAAATACATGTTAAATGAACCTGCAAGAATGTGAAATTCAACTATTTCCTGTTCAGTTGGTATGATTAAGGGTCCTTTTAGTTGAACCACTGTGCTTTTAAGTTCTAGCAGCAAGCCTTTCTGTAAAAATGCTGAGAAACAGAAATGCTTTTCTCATCCACTTGACGGCAGAGGAGTAAAACCAACCTGTAAAAACAGTTGGCTTAAACAGTGCATGATGCCAAGTTAAGACCTCGCTGGAAGACAAACAGCAACTCATCCTCTCTCATTTCTCAGGAGAGGTCCTCCTTATACATAAGAGCTGCTGGAATCAAGATAAAAGCAAGCAAGCCAAGCGGCCGTGAGATATCGAGGGTTCAACCTACGCTGATGGCCTGTTTACGGTGGGAGAGGACATACCAGCACAGAGTAAATCTCCTCGCAGTAGCTTCAGGAATGCAGGTGAAGCCTCCCTCCCTGCCTTTCTCTCACTTTCTTTTTTCTCCTTCCTTTATAAATCATTTTCCCTCTAAATGAACACATTGAGTTGCTTCGCTTCTCCTCTCGTAGCCCACTTTTTATGAATCATGCAACAATACAGGAGTGCTTCCAAACGCACCGTCCTTTTTCTGAAATGGGACACTGAGACGGCTTTTTGCTTCAGACATGACTTTGATTTCCAGGCTCATTTATATTGATGTATAAATCAGGCTTTTGCCATGGGAGTAATCAGAGAGGACTTGAGGGGGAGGGTGTGAGTGAAAAGAGAGAGTGAAGAAAGAGACGAGAGGACAGGGAGAAACAGAGAATACTCGGTTTTGGCTGCTTAAGTAGGACAGTAGTGTTGTGGCCAACACGTTGAAAGATTGAGCACCATGAGAATTAAAAACGGCAGTTCCCCAACAAAATAAAGAGGAAGAGTGAAAGAGAGCGGGATAAAAGAAGCCCGAGAGAGAAAAGAAGCTGAAAGCTGGAGAGAAAACTTCTTCTTACCTCTAAGAAGCAGGTCCCAGCTGGGGTGTTCTCCTTGATGGAGGCATTGTAGAAGCTGCTGGAGAACACAGGTGTGTTATCGTTAACATCCTGCAACACAATGTCCACCTTCGCTGTGGATGACAGTGGCGGCCGGCCGCTATCCGTCGCAACAACGGTCACGCTCGGAGCCGGCTCGGATTCGAAATCCAGAGCCGTCGCTGTAGTAATGATCCCTGTCACTGGGTCGATGGAAAACCAATCGGAGTGAGAGTTTTTGAGCTTGAGGAGGCTATATCGCACATCCCCATTGGGGCCCTGGTCCTTGTCCCTAGCAGTAACCTGGAGAACAAAGGAACCCGGATAGACAACCTCTGGAATAGTCTGTCTGTAGGCCTGCTGGTCGAACAGAGGGGGGTTGTCATTGACATCAGTCACCTGAATGGTGAAAGATGACTCTGCTCTGAGGGGCGGCGTGCCGGAGTCCGTGGCCATAACCCTGAGGTCATACGAATCCCGTTCCTCCCTGTCCAAGACCTGATCAACATATATCAGGTAGATGATGCTGTCCTTGGTTGTAAGAGCAAACTTCCCATCACCCCCCTCAAGGGACACATTCACATTGGCATACTCTCCATAGTCTGGGTCAGTGACAGATATCCGAGCCACGTACTGGCCTGGCTGGGCCCCTTCGGAGATCCTTGGGGAGCCATCTTCACTGAGGAAGATGATGGTCATGGTGGGTTGGTTGTCATTGTAGTCACGCACGTGAATGGTCACAAACGCATTGGTCACCTGGGAAAATGGTGCATGATTCATGTTACTTAGTGCTCAAATCATATTGTGTCATAGTCTCAGTAAGAAAAAGCATATTTTCTGTCAAAAAAAACCCTCAAAGCTCAAAACCACACCATTACCTGTCAACAATCAAAGCACTGTATGTTTAATGCACTGTACGAATTATCATAATGCAATTACCTCAGGGTGACTGGCATTATCTCTGGCCTGGACCACCAGCTCATGGACCCTCTTCAGTTCGTAATCCAGGGGCCTATTCAGAGTGATGACCCCAGACTTGATATCAATGACGAAGTAGCGGTCCGGGTCACTCTGACGCCGGTTGATTTCATAAAGGACCAGACCATTATCGCCCTCATCCTCATCTGTTGCAAACACCTGCAAAGATGAGAAAGTCAAACATTGAAATTAAAATTACTCTGGAAGATCTGGATTTATAGAAGCAAGAACTTTCATTGAAGTCACTATCTGAAGGCTGACAAGACCCAAGCTAACCTGTAGGATGCTGCTGCCTTGCGGGAGACTTTCAGAGATAATAGCGTGGTATCTGCTCTGATTGAAAACTGGTGCGTGATCGTTGATGTCGGTCACAGTCACTTCCAGAGTCATGGATCCTATCCTTCGGGGTGAGCCCCCATCAAACGCCTCCAGGAACAGGGTGTAAGCCGAGCGTTTCTCCCTGTCCAGCAGTCCGTTGACCACCAGGTCGAGATACAGCACCTTGTTAGCAGCTCTCTTGGTCTCCAGTTTGAACGCCTGGCCTACATTGCCCTCTCGAATGGTGTAGCCTTGGGTGGTCAGCTGGTCCTTGTCCGCATCTGTCGCCGGCTCCAGGGAAAACCTCGTCCCCACTGCCGTGTGCTCCGGGATCTTAAGAACAACTTTCTTTTTGGGGAAAGCAGGTGCGTGGTCGTTTATGTCGTTGACAGTGATTGACACCTCAATAGTGACTCCCGTCACTGTCACAGCGATAAAGCTGTAGTGGTCTCTTTCCTCGCGGTCCAGACTTCGTGCAGTGGTAATGATGCCCGTGGTTTCGTCGATGTTGAGATCGCTGCCGACACCTGTGCCCTCATGGTCTGAGATGAAGTAAAGACTTGTAGTTTCACCAGGCGGCAACCCGGCACTGATGTCACCGACGATGGTCCCTGCCGGCTGCCCTTCATCAAGCTGGAGCTCCAGTGCTCCGCGGACAGCTGCAGGCTGAGCAAGAACAAGGACGATAAAGAAATAAAAGAGTGGCTTCCGTCGCCAGAGACTTGAACACACGCAGGGTCCGCTGACCCAAGCCCTCCGTCTTGACCCTTTACTTGTTAACGGCATGGCTGGGTACTGCTACACCTGTGAGAAAGAAAAAGAGAGACAGAGAAAAACATCAGCCAAGGGAAGATGTGTTTCTACAAGGACAGATGTATTTTATGACGTGTGAATTGAGCAATCGAACTGCTGTTCTTCTTCTCCATTCGAAAACATCTTGAAAATCCACTTGCTCTCTTAGCACAAAATGAAAACAAATTGTTCTTTTTTTTTCAAAGTAGAGTACGTATCTTAAATCCTTGCGTGACAACGTGCTAACACTTTTACAATCCAGAACCTATATTAAAGAGGCTGTCTGATGAATTTCAACTTTTTTCCCCATAAAATGGATATATATAACATTTTGGAAAGAACTCCTCAGCTGGATCAGCAACATTTGAAAGAGCATGAAAATGGAACTCTAAGTCTGTCCAGGATCCACATTGGCTTGAACCACACTGAGGACAGAATCATAAACTACATTTATCTCAAGGATAACAAATTTTATTCACTGGGTGAGAACATTTTAAAGCGTCCAGAGTGGTCACACATGGAAATCTCAAGGGAAAACACATTAAAGACACTAAAACAGGCATCAAGATCCTCTGTATGATTTTTATTTCATGATAGCTTACACACGCACACACACACACGAATACATGGAATGCATGGGAAAGTAAGTCTATAGCTGCTTCAGCAGGGCCTTTATGGGGAGAATCAGTCATGTCGGTCAAGACTGTAAGCTTAGCCTGTATGTTCCCCAAACTCTAAATCAAGCACAAATCCATAAAGATAATATCCTCCTCATGTTAATGCTAAATCAGCCTTATCAGACATAGGCTGGATCTAATCATGAACAGATACACATACTCTAACTGTCCACAAAGACGTGCATCAGACCAGGGTCAAACACTTTTTGGCAAAAACTGTTACTGTGTGCTTTAACCTGCTTTTGGATATGCCTCATCAGATGGCACATCGGTTCCAAGAAAGACAATCACAAGAGTTTAAAAGGCCATCTAAAACTCACCTGACACTGTCCCAGTTTCCCTACAGCAAACCCACCATCTGGTACTTGCAGCAAGTAAAAACAAACACCAATAATTATTTGCAAATGGTATTTGACCCAGGTTTGACACACATATTTTAGCACACTACCACAATATCCTGGAAATAAACTTATAACTGTTCTGGCAAATTTAACCTGTACTGCTGCTCTAAACTCTCACGAGATAGATGTTAATTTTACCCCTTGATGAGGTCTACAAATATTTAGATTATGTGCAAAATGAGACCGACTGTTTATGCAGGTTTCTCTAGTATTTATAAGGGAAGATTTATTGAGCATATAACTCTGCAAAACATCCTGCTATGAGGAGGACTGACAAAACTTATTCATCACATTTGGAGAACTGGGACAATCTTCTACACTGATCACAACAATAACACCGAAACACAATAAATATGAATGAGTCCTGCCTCCATGAGTGTTCAGTACAGATGATCAAATTGATACGTGTGTGATGCAGGCAGAGGGCCAGTAGCAGACAGGAGGTTAGTTGTCAATGGAGGGTGTTGGCCTTTGCTGGCCAGCCATATTCACCCAGACAATCACTCCCCATGTGCATGTATAATCTGGACAGTTAACTTTAGGAATGTCTTCCACCTCTGGAGAGAAAGCCAGCCTGCTGCCGGCTGCACGTTCGTTGAATTGAAGCATTCATACGCACACGTGCAAAAAGACCATGGACGAACCTTCTTACTGGCTGACTGTTATTCCATATAAAATAAGAGGGTGGAAAAGAGCTTCTTTCTAATAGATAATAGTTCTGAGTGATCATTGTGGTGACATAGAAGAAATGTTAAAACATTTGTTTGTCTTTGAGCTGAATATAATTTATATTTACTTATTGTCCTGTTTATTTTCACTTTCTCAAGGCTGTATTCTGCAAAGTGCTTTTAGGGAGTTTCTTTCTGCATGAATCATCAGACACATGCATCGATCCTACTCAACAAATACTACTGTTATTAATTCACAAGGCTCCTGAAAGACCATTTAGAATCCACATGACATAAAAAGTAAATAGAAAACATTGTTTTATATCTAATGAATCCTCCTGCATCTGTATCATCTACCCCGCCCGCCTTCCCGCTGACCCTGACCTCCTGCAGTAGTTTATGGGACCTCTGAGGTGGAGAGATTAATAAAGTCTATAGCTCCACCGGGACAAAGAGAGGGATACTGATACAGGCCCCTCTGGTAGGGTCACTGACCTCTACATGTGGTCCAGACGGCTGCTCTGGACAGTTGTTGCAGACCCACACAAAGAAGGAAGCAGACTGAGACTGAACACAGTCTGCATACAACAACCCCCTTTCTTTTGTTGTTCTTGTTTGTGCGTCCAAGTAGTTGTGGGTGTTTAGCGTCTATGGGACTGTCTGTCTCAAGCAAGAGCAGAAAGAAAGGAGAAAAACAGAGAGAAGTTGAAAGAAGAGGTTTGAGAAGCAATTAGGGGTGTGATGATGAAAAGAAACCTTCCACTGCTGAGTCAGAGCCTTGGGAGACCCCGCTCTGACGAAATGAACCCACAGTACAGTACCATAATGCAGCCACTGAGAACACCGGGGAGAACAAAAAAAGAACAAA
Organism: Centropyge bicolor; assembly: GCA_037975185.1. Classification (NCBI taxonomy): domain Eukaryota; kingdom Metazoa; phylum Chordata; class Actinopteri; family Pomacanthidae; genus Centropyge; species Centropyge bicolor. Next base: position 1,959,165 of record JBBMOC010000016.1, on the reverse strand, counting down.
GAGAGAGGGATGGAAAAAGTGGATTTAGGACACAATAGAAAAAGTTACATTCTCAGGAGTGATTGCAGTTTACTTTGGCTTGATGTCCTTATTGTCTTAAGGGACCGCTGAGCTGTGTAGGCGAAAGTTATGATTGAAAAATGAAGTCAGAAAAGGGTGTACTCCAAAAGTGTGTGTATGTGTGTCTTTTCACGTCCTCGCTCCCTCATTGCCTCAGTCTAGTGTCAGTGAAAGGTTATATTGATGAAGAGATCGCACGGCTGCAATCTGTCGCTGTCGATGAGCGGTCTGTCCATGACATCATCTCCATTTTGACGTGCGCTATAATACTCTTGTGTTTACCCTGGAAAACACGAGCTGATGAGGAATGGAGTGAGCAAGGGCTAAATTATAGCTCATGCTGAAAGGATGCTGGCTTGAACAGATGGCCGGTGGAGTAACAGACAGCCACCTGATTCACTCCCTCTAGTGGCACTCGTTATAACATTCTGCTAATTATGATAAACGACGAGTTAGGTCAATTGCCTTTAAATGCAAAGAAAGAATGTGCGCGAAATGAAAAACAAACAACACGCTTCCACCTGTCTGTCTGGTTGCATGGGTTTTTATACGTCTATGTCTTCGTACGCCTGCACAACACATGTGCACGCACGCAGTGACATCATCTCTGTGCGACCGCATTGACAGGCAGGGCAGACCCGGAGGGCTCCATGCAGTCTCAGCCACATTATTATCTGGCATTGCACCCCCATAATCTGCCTCTGCTGTGCACAAGCCTCAAAGCCTCAAATACATGGGCCTCCACTCGTAAGGGCTGTTACCATATAATAGAAAACCATAGTGTTTTCTATAGGATGGGAGCATTTAAAGCAGCACAGTATGTGCATGAGGATGTCTGTGAGTGTGTTTACACTGTCACATCTGGGAGGGATGGTTAATTTTCCTGGCGTGCTAATTCTAAACAGGCCTCTCTATCTCCCTGTCCCTCCCATGTCCGTCCCTCCTCCTTCCCTCCGTCCGTCCCCTCTAATGGATTTAGCAGATCTGGTTGGGCACGCCATAGCTGCCCGTGGCCAAACTAAACAAGGACCCAAAGTCACGAAGTTCCAAGTAGAAAACGGCCACTCCGTTCCCGCCTCTATCTCAACCACGTTTCTTATGCTTTGATGGAACAGCACACGGTTGCACTCAGTTCCTCAGCGGTTGAGAGGTCTGGCATTGACTCATTCAGCCCTGCAAATGCTTCTGTGCACCCAAAACAAACACTGGCCAGATCCTGTGATTGACAGCGAAGTCGGACAGGGTAAAGAAAAAAAAGGGAAAGGCTGTCAAAATGAAATACAGAAGTAGAACATGAGAAATACGCCTGCCATAAAGACAGACACTGGACACGCTTTTGCATATTCAGAACTCTAACCCTGTCATGCATGGGCTCTAAATGGTGTTAAGACAGTGTTGAGAATGTTGCAGTTTTGGTGACTAAAAAAAAACTTTTACGGCAGCTTTCAGCAAGTGTACAATTACAGGGTGACTAGAACAACACCAAATCTTGAAATGACTGAGAATGAAAGGTTAGGCCAGGTTGTGGTGAAACAGGCTGCAGTGGTAAAAGGCTTTGTGAGAAGAGGGAGGGAGGGCTGAGAGTCTGGTGGGGGGTAGAGGATGGAGGAGTGCTTCGCATCTCAATTTTCATGTCGTTTGGGTTGTGTGTGTTTTGGGGGACGACTGTCTCTCCTCTTGAGTTGCCTTTCCCCGGATCTCTGGATATAGACGTCCAGTTTCCAACCCCAGCTGTCACCAGCACTGTGAGTGTGTGTGTGTGTGTGTGTGTGTGTGTGTGTGTGTGTGTGTGTGTGTATTTTAGTCCTCTTCTATGCACATATACCTGTTTCCTGAATTCCCCTTTTCCTTTTCCCTCCATTTAAGAGTCTACACTAAAGGTGGATATCAGTCTCAATTTATTTCCGCAACTGGCTCAATCAAAGATCCAATCTATCATAACACCAGCCTCTCAGACAGCCAGACGACCACTGTCTGGACAGCCACACACACACTAAAATATACATGCACATGCTGCACCAAAGCACAATCAATATTAATACTACTATGCGCTGAGAGAGTTCATGACTGTGTCACACAATTGGGTTACCTCACCCGGGGGGAAGCAGCCGTAAAAGCTCTCACAACCTGTGAAACCCAAACCTGCCTGGTTTGTGGAGGCCGGTAGCGTCTAAGTAAGTAAGTTTGAATTAATTATGATGAGATGAGAACCAGCTCCTTGGCTCTTTGAGCTGTAGCTGAATTTGCTGATCTGAAACAGAGCGACAACTAATCCAGCCATATATACAATAAACACTGAAACTGGAAACCACTAAATCTGCAGATTCAAATCTCATCCAGTTGAGCTATCATCAGATGTCTTATAATACATTGCTGTCAAATCGGATCATTACTTGTATCTTTCTTCATTTTTCTTACTTAATTACAAACATTATTACTGATAATCCAGTCCAGAGGATCCAAGCTCTGCCATTTTTTCCCAGTTTGACTCAGCTCTGTGAAAGCCTTTGTTTTTAATTCTGTCCATGAAATCTTGCTCTGGAGTTTTATGACTTATTTCCTACATAAATGTCCATGTCAGTGACATCAGTGAGGCTGCAGAAGGTGAGGGGTTGGGGGAGGGGGGGCCACGTCATCACAGAGACCAGTCAGTTCACAGTGAGAGCGAGCCTCTGTGCCAGGAGTCCACTGAGACTTAAGAGTTGAGGCTCAAGTCCACACTTTGTTTCCATATTGCAGTTTTTGTTCTTCTCTGAAGACCAGACTCGAAAAGAACAAGGGCACAAACCTTAATCTCTGATCAAGAAAGTGACTGTGTGAATGAAAATTTCTTGTTCTTGTCCAAAGACGTTTGGGGAGTTAGATATTTTTTCATGGTTTGGCTCCTTACTCTCATTTGGATGTGAAACGATGCGATGAAAATGAGGTTAAAGTGCTGACTTGTTGTTTAAGTTTTGTTTTATATTCTGCTATAAAAGATCATGGCTCTGGTTGTACATCATGTGTCCTCATTTTGGGGTCAGCGCGATTTAAAATATTATTCAATAAAATCCCTCTTGGTGTGTTGCATCCCATTGGATTGCATGTATGAAAGCCATCAACAGGTTCTAAGCTCTGTTCATAGCATCTTAATTCATCTGTGTATTAAACTATGGATGGTGTTTGACTAATTTATTCTGTAGTGTAGCACTTTTACAAGTCATGAGTGGTTGAAGTTATCAAACTTTACGGTATGTTACACTTAAATTTCTGCATTTCTGCACCAACATTCTTACTCAACTCCATGGGGAGATAAAGTGGGGAAAAACAACTGCACAAGACTCCAGAACTCTGCAGCAGCAGCATAACAATTCAAAGCTGGTGTGATGACTCAGATTTGTTTATTTACCCACACAGAGGCTGTCAAGCTGGAATACAGTCACACACACTTACAAACTGCACCAAGTCCCCTGTGACAAAACGTCCTAGATTTCACTGCCCGACAGGCCAGAAAGAGAACGAGAGCGTTTGGAGCAGAAGAACAAGTGGAACTAGAGATATGGAAGAAAAGTTTGATTCTGGATGAGGTTTCCTTAAAAAAGTGAGACAGAAACATGAAGAAGTTCAACTTAGACTGAGTGAGTGCTGAATCACACACATGCAGGCAGACTCACACACTCACACACACACACACACACACACACATAAATAATGTACCATGAGTGAAGCCATGGAGCAAGTGAAAACACAGCCGGAGGTGATTCACTAACCTTCAAGGCCACGCTGCCAAGTGAATGTGGGGCCATTTTAGTTCCTCTGATATCTATATATGTTTGTGTGTTTGGTTTTTAGAGAACAATGGAGAAAGTATGTGAGGACAAGAGAGAGTGAGATGATTGAGATTGAGATGTTGAAACAAAGAGCACATGGCCAGTAGAGTCAAAAAAACAAAAAAAAATGACATGGTCTCTGAAGGTGGAGCAGCAGCTGCCATCTACCATCACTCACCACCCCTCCCCATCAGAGCATGTTTAATATCCCACAAGGGCAAGTTGTCGAGCCGAACCAAGTCCATGACTCTCTGTCAAGCATCATTACCTCACCTCACTGGTGAAGCTGAGGTAGAGACACTTAAAGAGGCTCAAACTAACTGCTGCTCTTTTTTGAGTTGGAGCTCGAGAGGTGAACACTTCAGATCTCTGGAGTGAAAAGCAGAGCATTGACTGGAAGTTATTAAACACACACACACAACCATGGTTATTGATTGGTTGTGTATTTTGTTACTGGTTAAGCATTAGTAGTTAGTTATTAGACAGTGTGTTTGTTGGTGGTGTAAAGTTGCATGCCTTACGTGACTGCACTTGAGAACCATTACATTCAGATGTTAATGTGACGTAAATGCAGTGCAAATAAGCACTAGACGAATCTCAAGTTGATTAAAATTCCCATTGCGATATTTACCAAATTAGTTGTTTGTTTAAGTGTTCTAACACAAACACACACACACACACACACACACACTTTGAAGGAGAGTGTATTGGCTTACATTAATTCCCTGTAGGGTTATCCTAACCTGAAATGCCTAACCCCAACCTTTAACCCAGCCTTTACCCCAAATGTCATAATTCTAAACCCAAAGATGAATGTTTAACTTTGTGAGGGCTGGAGTTATGTTCCTATATAGTAGGTGAGTCACCTAAATGTGGCAGAATGAACAGACTTTAATTTCCTGATTGTGATGAATACATAAACACACACACACACACACACACACACACACACACGGCATTACATGAGGCGAACAAAAGCATTAGTTAATTAACGATCAGAGCAAAGACAAAACACTCAGCTGATAGTCAAAACAGGGAAACTGAAGATCCATCTCACAACTTAAACACACACACACACACACACACACACACACACACAGGCAAGCACACACTTTAACCTCTTTCTGCATTCCGCCCAATGAAATAATCAGCGATATGACCTAAGAGCAAAGCAGGCTCAAGGTTGTATCAGGCCATGTTATTGTTTCAGAAAATACATAAACATTAATCAAAGTGATAAAATATTTTGTTGAAAAGTTTGCCAGCTAACAGAGCAGATATTCTTCTTCTTTTTTTTAGGCTGAAAAGAGGTCAGTATCTTCCTAAGAGAAATGCTGCGGGCGTAACTTCACTGGGAGAGACTGGGAATTCGGTTCTTCTTTGGCTGACAGATCTGGGAAACTATTAAAAACTGTAATTACTCATCTCCAGCTCAAAATATGGGACAGTGACTTGGCTTATTAGTTATTAAATTCTCCATCAACTCTCGGGTTAGTGGCGCGCCGACAGCTGCTCTCCACCAGAATGCCTTTGTATCATGTTACTCCATTATATTTCTTGTGGTAATCCTGGGATTTAAGTCTGCCTGCCTTTGTTTTAATTTGCTCTAGAGAGCTAAACAGACATCAATACTCATCAGTTCATAATGACATCAGGATAAATGGACGTGAGATGTAATAGACGGATTTGAAGCTCCAAATGAAAAATGGACGTCTGGGCTGATCAATAGTGCTTTGATTGTCTGACAGAAATATCAATGGCAAAAATCGCAGAATAACATTTTTGATGATCTGAAAGGTCAACGCTTTCATTCTCAAGAGTTATCAAGAAGCGAAAAAAAAAACTTTTTTTTTCCAGCCAACTTTTTTCTTTTCCATCCTCTTGTCTCACGCCACCCACACACATCCAGTCTTTCAATCCTTTAACTTGCGTAACACGTTGCACTACCTGAGCCGCCATGCCCTACATGCGGCTCTCATCTTCGTACGGGTGTTTGAAGTTACCAGGAGCTCAGATCATCTCACTTACTTCATTAAAAACACATGAGACGCTACGCTGACAGGCTCTCTCTCTCTCTCTCTCTCTCTCGTCCTCCCTCCGCTCGGCCTTGCCTCAGAGCTCAGACGCTTCTCATTTATCAATCTCCCAGATGGGCAGAAGCTACCACATTCATTCATCTCCGCTCAGAGCCATTCCCACATGTATCTCTTCATGTGACTAATGAAATTAATACATCACTTCATTCAGAAATGTGTGCACACATGCCCACGCCGGTCGTCCCCTCAGTGGGAAAGAATCAATAAGGAGATCAGAGCAGAAATGTCTCTGCTGGCATCTGAAAGAAGGCACTAGGATACAGTGCTGAAACATCATTTAGTTTACAGCAGGGAAATTTAACCATAAATAATTAAGACATTAATCGAGTAAAAATAGCACCTGCTGGTTCTAGCTTTGCAAATGTGGACACTTGATGTGTTTTGTATAAGAATAAGTTTGAGTTTAAGTTTGAGTTTAAGTTTGAGGCATTTTTTTCCTTTTTTTTTTTACATCTATTTGTCAAGAAAATAATTGAGAGATCAGTCGCTGATCATTATTTAGAAGGTACAGTATGTCCTTAGGCCCTTCCTTGAATGCATACATGCATGCATCGAAACAATCTCACTTATTCCATTCATCTACTGTGACAACGAGAAAGCCAGACTTCCAACGATCTGGCCATACTTTGGCACTCGGGAGCCAGTGTCACAGGTCCAACCCACGGCGGAGAAGCACAGGATGGGGGAAACTTGAGACAACACCAGGCTTTAGAGGACTTCCATCTGCAGCTTCCTCCAGGAATATAACGACCCATTTCCAGCAGTTATTATCCAAGATCCCAATCATGAGCCAGCTAAAGCAACTCATTCTCGTCAAATACAGACGTTTCTGTCACACTCCTTAGTGTCTCACACAGAAGTGTCTGTATGAGACGCCTGCCAGGAAGCTTTTCTAACACGTGGTTAATGTTGTGAAACAGCCGCAGTTTGGCTCAGGCATCAAAAATATTTAGTTAGGTTTTAGAGAAGATTATGGTTTAGATTAAAATGAGCATGTTTACATATGTAACATGAGTTGAGTACATTACAATAAGTCAACATTGACTTTTGGTTTTAAATGGGACACAAACCTCAGTCATCTGGGTGGAAGAACTTCCCATCCATCCCTCCACCCCAACGTCATATCATAACAATTATTTCCATTTAGGATCAACATCTGATGTTAAATTGGAAGATTAGGCTGTAGCAATCAATTGATGTGAAACTACATATTTTTGAAGGGCAGTAGAAATAGTCCAAAAGCAGGCTCCCCATAGCTTTGCAGACAGCACTACTGTCCTGCACTTTAACAGGTCTTTATCTTTTTAATTTGGCCAGTTACTCTCGTCCTTCCAATTCAGCTGACCAGATCATTACACTAACAGGATCCCTCCTGTCTGGATAAAGACCACGAATAAACGATGGAGGAAGTTAATTCAGGACTGGGCTCCAGAACAAACAAAAATTGAATTACACCATCTCAAAACTCCAGCTAGTCAATCACTCTGCATCCGACAGGAGAGTCCAGTCATTTCCTTTGACTGGTTAAGTCAGACATACAGTAATATCTTCTCCAGAGCAGCAGATAGATGCCTCTTCTTACTGTAAGTAGGAAGGTAAGACCTATATTTCCCCCCAGGGAAATATTACAGTACACTGTCAGAATATGAGCCTCAGTCCGAGCTACAAGATGAAGCATGACTTAGGATGATTATGTACCAGGGTTTGATTCATTTTGCCACAATTTATTTTATATAAAAACATGAATACAACCACAAATTGCAAAGTACAAACCTCATAACTCAAACATTATCTCCCAACATTGTGGACACAAGGATGAAGAATGAAGCAAGCAAGAATGGTAACTACTTAGAAATCTCATTTTAAGGGTGGCCAGCTATAAATGGAAACAGGAAATCACAACCTGACATTTTTACCTTGATACAATATTAAGTGAAGAAACCCCACCAATGCCTTGATGTACTTGAAGCTCTGAGATTTTGGGTACCACTTTCTCCACATGTAAAGCACACACAACTCAAATTTTACAATGCTGTAATTAAATTTCACGATTATAATCACAGCAAGATGGCAGACTTGGTGATTGTAGCTGCCATGGCAGCCAAGAGGCCCTGAGGGGTAAAGTTAATGAAATGTGGAGCAATCAGCAAAGGGAATTCCTTATCAATGGGAATCATATTTTCTGACTCCACAGCCATAGCTATTAATAACCGCCCTGCCTTCCTGTGGATGGATGATGCAAACAGAAGTGGCTTTCCAGGAAACTCCCTCGCACAAAATGCTGCAGCTTAACGCTGGTTATAGTTCACATGCTCCCTTATAAACGAAAATTACATGAAATCCCCTCGATATTGAGAGTTTGGTTTACGTTATGTCTAAGACGTGGTCTGGGAGATAAATAAAAACACCAACACTAACCCCAGGCTTCATCAGCAGCATGCAGTGAATGAATGATGGAGGGTAAATATTTCCACTAGCTACTTGTGGTGCCAAAGAAGAGGGAAAAAAATTGTGTTACAGCAGTTTTTTTGTTGGTTGTCATCTGCTACCAATTTGACACTATGATGAGTGTGTGAAATGTATTTCTATACGTGTGAGAGGTTTTTTTGTCCCTCTCCATTTTTAAGGTGCTAATTTTATCTCTTGGTGTTGAGAGTTAGGATTTAGTTTGGGTTAGTGTACAGGTCACAATTGGGAATACAAGTGAGTGTGGTAAGATTAGGCTTGTGGAAAAGCTTATGTTGTGTGTGTGTGTGTGTGTGTGTGTGTGTGTGTGTGTGTGTGTGTGTGTGTGTGTGAGGGAGCCTCTGAGTCACCTTCCGATATTTGTACTCAGACGCTGATTTCCCATGCTTCAAAAACAAAACCCAGGAAAAACTCAGTTCTGAGATACAATTAGACAGCTTTTTGTTTGAGCTGCAACATTTGGGTGGGAAGATGCTTTCTGTTTTTTCCCCTCACTCTCTTTCCCTGTTGGCAGAGCTCCACGATTTGAGTTGATAAGCCGAAGCAGATATGACACCAAAGCCTTCACGCTCTGCAGTTTTCTCCGCAATGGTTTACGCACAGTGTCTTTGTGTTCCTAATTAACAATTCAAACATTTGAATTTGTGAAAAGGGGGTTATAGGAAAATCAGGCACGTAATGAAATTTGACTGAAAAAGACAAATGTTTCTTCTTATGTGGGTTTTGTAGGAGCCATGCAACGGTGTATACACTACTAGCAAGACTTCAGTGTCAATGTGGGTGGCGAATGCGCAATTTGATTACTCTGTATATCTCCAGACTTTAAAGTAAACTCTCCAGATTGTTTGAGATTTGCAGAAGAATAAAGCCTCCACTTGGACATTCCCTGAAGTAATACCATTAGAATAAACAAAAAAGATCCTTAAAGACTGGGAAGGGTTGTATTATATTTCCTCTTGAAGAAAAGGCAAAATTGATTAAAGTTTAAAGCAGAGATTTCACAATATTAGCCTGAGTGCCAGCGTGATTTAAATGTAAAATAGATCCAAGTAGATGCAGAAACTGAGCCAAGCTTGATGCCACATCGCTGCCAACATGCACCCCAAATAATCCGATTTACAATGGGGTTGGGGGTTGAGGGGTAGTGGGTCCAACTCAGTCACCTCCCCCAAAAACTGTAATATCAAGCAGATTCTCTTCTCTAAGGGGTGCATGTATTTTGAACATATGCCTGATGGGAATCAAGCTCTTGACCCAGTCAGAGTCAATGTCATGTTCATCCATTCAACTGCACAGAACCACATGAAGTGCAAGGTAAACAGCACACTGTTTACTTTGTTGATAAGCTCGACAAAAAGACTTGACACTGAACTGAATGAATGCTCCTCTCTGCCTTGACACACTTGGTGCAGACAGCCTTAAAAACACAGGAAATAAAGGGAGAACCATCACTGATCACTGTAGGATCGATTGGTAAAAATGGAATGTGATGCTCATAATTATGTTTTCATTAGTGTATAATGCCCGGAAACTAAGAATTACATTGCTTTTGTTAACTTAAAGAGCATTTATATCTATATAGAAAGTGGGTCCACTTCCATGGAGTTGGCCATGTTGTACCGCCATGTTTCTACAGTAGCCCACAATGGACAAATCAACAATGACTAGAGAGGTCTTTCAAGTTTTTTGCAAGTTTCAAAACCACTGTTGGTTCTCCTGTTCATTTCAAATCCTACACACTGAAAAACTAAAGATAACTAAAAACATCAGTCACAAGGAGGTCAGGGGTCAACGTGGACACCTAATATCCCCAAGATCACATTAAATGGTCGTCTAGGCTCAAACTCTTTCCATAATTGCATCCAATAAAAATCCACATTATGAGCTCAAGAATCAAACCAAAATACAAGACTTAATTGCCCAGATTGTGAAAAGAATCCCGAGTTTGCTGCAGCCCTGCTCCTGTAAAGCAGCTGATGTTACTAATCACACGTTGTTTGTGCAAACACAAGCTCTGCTCGGTTGCGGCCGCACCAACAGATATCCATATGGTTCCTGTTAGAAAAACGTCTCGCTGCACGCCTCATCACTCTGCAAGAAACCGAACTCTTGTTGGTCGTACGCAGACCAGAGGCTGAGGCCAGAACCCCGTCTAGCTGGAGCACACAGGACCATGTAAGTGGATAGTGTAATAATGCAAAGATCTGCATCCGTCCTTACAGCAGAAAAGCAGGAGCTGTGGATGCCAGTGGACACCAGATATGACTGGAATAACTATTGTGGTTAGGTGCTTAAATACGCCCCTGGGTTCCCATTTTTAGCTTTGGGCCATGTAAACATATACCAACAGAACTGCCTGCTATAAATACACATCATGTTAAAAAAATATAATAGTGTCAGAATCTATTTGCCGAACTTTCTAAAATCCTCTTGGACTTCTTATTTTTGTGTGTTTAATAAATCACACAGTCTTTTATTGTCTCCTCCAATAGTCCCTCTGCGATCTTTCAGTTCTGTTTTCATAATCACACAGAGAGGATGAAAACCTACACACGATATCATCAGAGTACCTTGCTCAAAGGCACACGACAGTACTTCAAATTCTCTGCTAGCGATGCCTCACTCTTCCTAAATCCCTGCACTGACACATCAGTTGATCTCCTCAGGAAAGAGTCCAAAGTATGCTTGGCCCACTTTGTGCGCTTCATGGTGTTTCCCATTAAGTGGTTCGGTCCTCCCTCCAAAACAAAGTGTCTTCGCTCTAAGTTGGCAACCCTGGGAGGAAACCACTGACTCACTCTTATTAAATAGTTCCATTAGATATAACAAGCCTATATAATGGCCTAGTATCCCTTTCATGTTTAGCACATATATTAAAAGGAGGCTCTTTTTTTCTTATTCTGATCTGGCTGTTGAGCTGACTTGGCTGGTGAATGGTGATCAATACTCAATATGCTGCCTCACCATGATGAATTGATCTGCTCTATACTATGGTCTCCCCTCATCTCAGCAGCACAGCCACAGCCACCAGCTTCATGCATGCAAGGTGCAGACGCAGGGTGATGCACCCATCTGCATGGAGAGCCACCCACCCGCCCCTGCGAGAGCTCATTTCCTCCACCTTCATCCCGCACTGATCAGACGCATCAATGAATGGTGAGACAGAGAGGAATAAAGGAGCTGCACTTACATTCATCTGAGCCTCTCTGCAGCTCTTGGATGTGCGCTCTGGATCTCCCCTCCAAGGCTGATTAGTATGCACACGGCTTTCCAACGACACACAATCCACCGGGGCTAAAATTTTGAATGGAGCCGTACTGGCCAGCTGGACTCAGCTTTTCTTTCTTTTACATAATATCCAGAGAAAAAAAAGGCAGATTTCCTCAGATCTTCTAATCCGGTGCGGGCTCCTCTCTTTTTTTGCGCCTCCGTCCCTGCGTCAGGTGAGCGCGTCTGGATCAGCTGGAGAAGCTCCCCGGCTGCAGGACTGGATCCGTCTGTGGTCCTGCAGAGATCCACCCGGTGTCTCCCTGCTCTCAGATCCTCTTTCTCAGCATCCACTCATTCACGGTGTGTGTGTGCGCGCGCGCGTGTGTGTGTGTGTGTGTGTGAGCTGAGACAGAGCTGCTCCGGGGCACCGTGCGCCTTCACCGACTGAAAGCCGACTTCTCCGCCACAAGGCCCGGCCTCCCTCCCCCCCTCTGTACTCTCCTCCCCCTCCTCCTCGTCCTCCTCCTCCCTTCACCGACGTGGGTTGCTAATTTATTCGGGTACAGCCACACAAAAGGGGGGACAGGAGCAGAGGGAGGCTGTGGAGAGAGGAGGCTGGAGAGCAGACTTTGGTGCCCCCCAGCTCCCTTCAGTGGAAGTTGTGTTTGAGACAAAGGAGAGCAGCATCCAGAGAGAAGCATTCTGCACATTAAGCATGGAAATGAGTCATTAACAGCGTTGTTTCTGTTCCCTTTAATCATCTTGTGATATCATGTAGAAATTTCTCAAAGCAATGTAAAGATGAAAATGATGAGTTTTGTGTTTTAGCTCAAAATGTTACACTATTAAAAAAAACATATGAAAGAATTATATGATTTTGATGTGAGCATCAAATGTGTGTGTTTTCAAGCATTATAGATTTTTATTTTTGCCTACATAACATACAGTTTTCAAGCTTAAGCACAGGGCTCTGAAAACATGTCATATAATGTTTCATGAAATTAGGAATAATCTTATAAGATGAATAATAATAAAGCAAAAAAAAATGTCCACATGCATATTTTCTCCGCATAAATCTATATAATTCTTCCACTTCATATGGGATTTAATAGTGCACAGGCATGATTTAAAGTGGCCTTATCATTGAAGTTGTGTTCAATTTCAAGGTTTTCAGATCTTGATTTAAACGCTAAGACTATAACCTGAGAGAGGAAGCAGCAGAGCAGACTCAGACACACACACACACACACACACACACCCTTTGGATTGCTAGCATCAGCACGATGGGAGTCATTCATCACCCCGGATTTTAGGTCAAGCCTCCACCTGCATCACTGAGGCTGAAGCGAGGGAGGAGATGAGGAGGAGGTGTGGAGGTGTTAACATGGGGAGGGGGCGGTGGGTGGGTGTAGGAGGTGGTGGACAAGGACAGTAATCAATCCATCCCCTCTTTTGCTCTAGGAGACCACACGTCGGATGGGTGTGTATGTTGCAGTCAATGGAGGGAAATGGTACATTTGCACTTTCAGCTGTAAGTGTCTACATTTACGTACATTGACCGTGACCGGATGAGATGACACTGTGGATTCAGCCTCGTTTAACTCTGCAGGAGACCCACTTTACTTCTAAAACTCATTGCTAAGAGGTGACTGCATAAAGCAATAATCTACGAAAAGTAAACAAATACAATGTCCCTGTTTTCCCATATTGTGACCGAGACCACTTGGGGGTTTGAACCATCATTCACGGCAGTATTATTGTCATGTGCTTCCTCTTAAAATTAACAAAGTATAAAATCAACTCCCAGTGGAGCAACAAGTGAGGGGGAGTGGTTTGAAGAGTGTTTTCTTAAAATTAAATGGGTCAACATACAGTAACTCATAATATGTAATGCTCTTCCTGTAATTAAGTAGATTTTTTTTCTGCAGGCTGTAAAATACTTCACTACAGTTGAACCCCCTTTTATTACCGAGTCAAAATAAGCTCGACTTTGTCATAAATTTGGCAACTGTGGAGTCATTAGAGTGAAGAAAAACCAGATTGTTTGTGCGCTTTATTTTGACATCTCCACTTTCTCCTCATAATTTAAACTAAAAATACACTATAATCAATGTTTTTCTTTTAATTTTCTGAGTTTCAAACTATCATTAAAGTATTTTCCCTCCTCCTCAACAACATAATTCCCAACAATATTTAACATCTGCTTGATTATATTCCTGGTCTTTGCTGTTATCATAGCGAGTTTAACTTTATTTTTATAGAACGATGGCATGGACAGATAAGATTACCAGTGGATACAATGCGTAAACCCACTCCTGTTCTCACCCTTTAGTTCTCACCTCCTGACTGAACCCCAGGCCCCAGTTATTCTTGCATTTCTAAGAAAACATACCAAAGGGTTTACATGAAAGATGCAATTTATAGTCGAGATAGAAAATGATCCACCGGTTGATTGCGCTTTGCCCCTCTCAGCTGTGAGTTATGAAGACGTGTCTGTGCTGCATTTGAGAAGGCCTGGTTGGAAGGAAAGGCTTGAGAGGTTAAAATGCATAAAATCTTGATCCTCAGCACTTGTCACCAGAATAAATACATCAATAAATACATCCTGTCCATGGTGAAACAAGCTCCCAGAATCCCTTCAGAGCTGAATTCTCACATCTTACATCTGTCCTTGTCTTTGTAGAGTCTGCGTTCGTCCATGTGTGCAACAGTGCTGTTTCTGTGTGTGTGTGTGTGTGTGTGTGTGTGTGTGTGTGTGTGTGTGTGTGTGTGTGTGTGTGTGTGTGTGAGCGAATTTATTCGGCATCAATCTTGTTGTGTGAACACTTGCCACAGAGTTGCAATTACACTGCTTTAACCAATAGCAGATGGCCGAGGAGTGACACTTTTGGTGGGGCTCCCCAAGACGGAGGAGACCGGCTAAAGATTTATATCGCCGCCGCACACGTTCGCAAATGTAAAAATCTCTCTCTGACTCTCTGGCAAATACAAACACACGCGCACACACATAAACTCACATGTCCACACGCGGACGTATATCATGAAATGTACTGTCGAAGGATTTATTTGGCTCCTGTGTCTATCCTGTTTGTCACTTCCCCCCCTCTAACCTCAAAACCCACAGCCTGACCGCGATAACCCCCGGCCCACATTTCAAACCTCGAGGACACCTCCGAGATTTAAAGTCTGTCGAGTCTCAGATAAGCCTCGTATTTATTCCAACTCGATGCATTTAGCATAACGGATCTGATTAAACCAGAGCTGTAAATTCCGGGAAACTATTTAGAAGTGACTCAATCTGGCCTTTCCAGCCTCATCTGCTGTTCCATACTGATTTCAACTAACTTGGGCCCGTGGTCATCATGAACACAACACAGAAATGAGTGCGACACAGTGGTTTGTTAACAGCTGGTAGGTCATTTGGAAATGCATCGTTAGGAGCTAATGGAGGGGCCTGTCTATATTGGCTGTACCATTGGACTTGTTGGCTGAGCCGCTCTCTCGCTCCTATGCAAACACACACATTTGACCGCAGCGGCGCGATGCCTCTGATGTGAATCAAAGCGGCAAATTAGCCAAATTGGCATGTTTGCATGTGCAGTGGACTGAAACTAATTTTTTAGATTTCGTCGTGTGAAAAAAAAGCTGGTGAATACTGTAACATAACAAGTATTCTTCCTCTGAGCAAAAAAATCCTCTGGAAAATATGTCTGAAGTAATTCCTTGACTGGCGAGCAACACAATGTCCCAGTTCTGTAGATCCTGGCAGCTCCATCCCTAAAAGGCCTTAATGTGTCTTTTTCCACCGTGTCTGATTTCATTTAACTGTTATCACTTCATCTCTCTCGAGTCCTTTTCCAGACTCAAGTTCATATCTACAGCAACGCACATGCATTAACCTTCTTATTTTCGTCTCTCTCACCCTCAACCGTGCATACGACCCCATGTCCACGCAGGTGTCTGTCCCAGCTATCTGATCCACCTTTCCTGTGCGGCAGGACGGGATGAGGTCACAGCTCCACTCGGCGTCTCTGTGCCAAAAGAGGAAAGAGCGGTGGCTTAATCAGACCTTCCATTCCCGCAGCCAAAACATCACTTGTCATAAGGGTTTCATTCAAAAACAGCTCTGTAACCCTTGTGAGCAAAGACAACCTGATATTCACAGCCCAGTGTTTTAAGGGATACATGTGACAGTATTCTATATATGTTTTCTTAGTGTCAGCAAATCCCATGAAAAGACCAAAAAATGAGCAATGATCCTACTAACAAGTGTTGACTGTGCAGCCAAAGCCAGATGCAGCTTAATCCTCTGTGCAATAGACCTCCATTGTTGTCCAAGAACTATTACAGACACATAAATGAGGATCTGAGAAACAAGCTCCTTCAGTAGAATAAATGTTGAAAATTCTCATGTGTATCAATGTGTGGTCAAAGATTTACATCCACAGTTAAAACAAACGGGCAAAAGTCAGAAAGTATGGAAAGAGATGGATTTGTTGACAGTAAGAAAAATATAGAATGACGACCTCCTTATCCCTTAAAAATGTTTTAACCTATTTTAGTTAGCTATTAAAGCTCGACCACAAGTTTTATATTCATGCTAGAAAGGCAAAATTTTACAATCCTGAACTTTGCAAAATGACATTGAAATATTGCACGAGCTTTACTCCTACTCAGCTCACTTATAACACTTTGGGCACTTTCACAAGCTTTTTTTCTCCTTTTTTTTCTCATGTGCCTTCCTTTGCCGCTGGCAACAAATAGAGTTGTATATGTCTTCATCTGTCCCTGCAGGGTATTCTTAGGGAGATTATTATAGCTTACTTTACTCTGAGGCCAGAGTGCCTCCGCAACCACACACCGGCCCAATGACTTTGGCTCTTCTTTCAAAGCTACTACGTTGTGCATTTCTGCAGATGTCACTAAAAGGAGAGCGAGAGTTAAGTGGAGTAAGATGCACTGAGTGTAAATATATGGGAGAATCAATTTTGTTCTGCCAACAGAAGAAGGAAAAAAGATCCCATTTTGTTGGGTGTTGGCACCACATTTCCTGTTGGTTATGTGTGGTTTCCTCCAGCTCTTTTTAGCCGTTTCAGTGATTTTTACGTGAGCATTGTTTGTGTCACTTGTCTGTATGGACGTGTGCAGCTTTTGGACTATTTTAGGTAGAGACTGAGGATGAATAGGCCGAGGGATGACGGAGCAGGAAAAGGGCATTGTTATTAGGGGCTCAGAGCGATAGTGCTTCCTCAGAGCTTCGTCGAATTAAATCACACAAAATGTTCCACGTCCAAACGGAAATTATGTCTGAAATAAAGTGTTTAAAATTGTGATATCATCGTGGCAGCCACTCACCCTGAAAATACCTGCTATACACAGCACAGTACTTTTCCAAAATCCATCATTAAATCCTCTTTTCACTCAGCAAAGATTTCTTCTAATTCTGAGCTTCATATTTCAGCCTTATCTTGAACTACGTCATCTCCATAATGTGCTTAGAGTTGAAAGAAATGTTAAAACCTGTCTCCCTCTGCCTGAACTGTTATAACTTCAGAGGCTGGCCTGCTTCCACTTGGCAAGCATCAACTGAACAAGGCCTCCCAGCATTAGCTGAACATTTGCTGAGAAACTTATCTTATACGTTCAAGCATGAAGGTCATAAGTTTTTTTTCTTATCAAACAGTAATCTTGGGGTAGAGAGTGAAAACAGGAAAGCAGCAGTTCAGGTTTTATACTGGAGTCGTAATGCCCCTTACTCTGTCTGTATCTTTACGTGCAGGCTCATATCAGAGAAGGAGATTAAACAGTTCCTCTGACGAGCTTCCAGGTTTTGTGTGATGGAGAAATTTATGGGACACGATCCATCTGATGTTTTCTCACTTTGTTGGGAAGATCACAGCACTTCTTTCTTTTATATCTCTCATATGAATGTACAACCTCAATTCCAAAAAACGCTGGGATGCTGTGTAAAACAGAATACAGCCACTTATAAATGAGCTGTGTTTACAAGTGTTCGAGCTCCTATTAATCTCTTTTATACAATCATGTGTTTGTCAAAGTGTTGAACCTCTCTCCATCCTCACCTGAGAACAATCTTTCCAGAGTCTTTCCAGGATGAACCTTTCATACCCAATCATGATACTATCACCTGTAACCAATGAACCTGTTTACCTGTGGAATGGTCCAAACAGGTGTTTTTGGATCAGTCCACAACTTTCACAGTCCTTTGCTGCTCCTGTCCAACTTGATTGAAACATTTTGCTGCCATCAAATTTACAGATATTTACAAAAATAAATGTAGTTGCTGTGTCATGGTTTTGGTCCTCTTGTGTTTTGTTGGTTTATTTTCAGTGCATTTTTCAGTCTTTTACTGAGGCTGGAGGTGTGGCCTGCGGGTGCTGGGTCCCCTCTTCTTTCTCTCAGCTGTCCCTCATTCCCCCTAACGACCGGCAGCTTTTAAAAGCTCTCTGGTTCCACCTGGGAGCTGCTGGATCGTCCCCTCACTTCCTCCCCTCGCTCTTGTCCTATGTTCCAAAGTGATTTCCTGTGCTTGGTGTTACATGTTGTTTTCTAGTGTATTCCACTGTCCCCCTTTGTTCTCCAGTGCTTGGTCCTCACCTTCCTCATCATGTCTCCGCCATCCAGCCTCAGCACTCACCTACTAGCCTTCAGCCACTGAAGCAGTTCCTTACCACCTGGACTCCTCTTAGTTTGTCACCTTTTTGTCTTTTTCTGTAAGTCCTGGAGCTTCCTTTTTTCTCAGTCCCCCTCATCTGTGTGTTGCTCTTGGGTCCAGCAAATAACTGAAACCGTGACATGCTGAGGTCAAACATTAAATATACTGTCAGTTTTTAATTAACTATATGTTTTAAAAAAAAAATTGGAAAATTGTGTTGCCTATTGAAAACAAGGCATTATCACATTATTCCCTTTGGTTCTTGTGGAAGAATCCACAGGATGCAGACTTTAATTTTGCCCCAGGGATTTGCTCCTAAGGAATCATTTGTAAAGCTACAAAGGCTGGTTTAAATATCAATGTCTATCTCTTCAGGTAGCACGCTTTTTGTGATGACACCTTTCATAATGCTCCTCTTCCTTCCTTTTGCTCTCTTTTCATCACTATCCCTCTCTCTTGCACATCACATCAACGCAATACCTGCAGACTGCACCCTCCTCTTCTACGCTCCTGTCACACACTTCCCCTCCTCACTAATTTATCTCTCCATGTCACCTCCCTCCCTACCTCTGTCTGAGTGTTTTATTTTTACAAAGCAAATACACTAAGCAGGCAGAATCACTAAATCAGGACGGCCACGATTTTAGAACTGAGATTGTTTAGGTTGTGAGGAAACTATTTAGCTGCTGGCTGACTGACTATAAAACTTTGGCGAACATGCAACATGGGCTTCATGGAAATAAAACGACTTTTTTCCAGAAATATATCCTGTTTTATATGTGCTGATTTTATCTGTGTTTGGAATAAAATGAGGGAAAGCTGAAATGTCTGTATTACTAAACATTCTTAATTCTTAATGTGTGCAGACAGAGGACAATGAGCTACAGCAGCTATATAATACTTGTATCAGGGCCTTCATACCGGTTCATTAAACTTGGTGAATAGCTGCAGAAATACTTCACTACACACCACAATGTGCTTCTAATGCAAGCGTCTAGCAAACAGGAAGTAGCCAAAGCTGAGAACTTCCTGTATGAGCCCATCTACTGGCCAGCTTCTGGACTATGGGCACAGGAGGTTCCTGAATGTGTGTGTGTGTGTGTGTGTGTGTGTGTGTGTGTGTGTGTGTGTGTGTGTGTGTGTGTGTGTGTGTGTGTGTGTGCGTGTGTGTGCGTGTGTGCATTCCATCCCCTCTGCTTCCTTCCCTGCTCCTGGCCTGCTGATGCACGGCATCGTGGGAAAGAGTGCGTCTCACCTCCACACACCATGCTTGCTCACTCACCACACACATAAAGCAGCAGAGACGGGGACAGATTTAGAGGGTGTTGTGAAGCAGATGTGTTGGTGCGTGGAACTGTTGTGCCACCCTGATTCCATATTTAGAGTGATTGACAGATTGATAACAAATCTGTGTGTGCGTGCATGTGTGTGTGTGTGTGCTACATTGCACATTTTTAACTTATCTGATCTTTCTTTGCATGCCGAAGGTTAATGTTCTTTCACCGGATTCAAACACCCACAATTAAAATCACACACACACACATAAACACTCCCATCCATTGTTCTATCATCCATAGTTCCCCAAAATAAAATTTGCAGCTTTATGTGACAATTACCCCTTGTGTTTATGTCTCTACGTGTGTGGTGCGTGTGTTATGGGACGCCTGAACCTTGGCTCAGCCTGTAAAGTGTGTGTCAGACACTTAAGAGGAAGAGGAAGATGAGGGGGTCAAGTGCGTCGGGGGAGATAAGTCGTCCCTCACGTTGCCCTTCTGGATCAGCTGCTTCCTGTTTATTGTTGCACCGTGTGTTGTCCCATGAAGATAACAAGGCTCGGACCTTTGACTCTGGCGGAACAGAAGCACATCCTGCAGCGGATGCCATATTGTTTCAGCGCCTCGTCACACCTCATCACATGACCGAATGACCCGCCGTCGACTCACATTTGGACAGTTTGTACGTCATACGTCGTGATTGAGTGGCTAACATGACATTTTTATTCATGTATCTATTAATCAGTATCATGATTCAAATGTAATTAATGTGACCCAACGTTGCTGTCAGTGCAGGCAGGATAATAATTAGCTGGAAGAGGAAAAAAGTTTAAGCCTATTACTGGGTCCCCTTTTTATTTCTCAGAAGCAGCAATCCAACCCAACCATGGAAACAGTCTCCACATGTTAAATCCCCCAATGTCTGGTAATAGATCAATTCAGATTATTTGAATGTGAGCAATTTGCTTGTCTTATCCAGAATGAACTCTCATACACTGCATGAAACTCTACATAATTTGGCTTCCATAAGGCAAAATGTGTTTTTGTTTTTTTTCCCACTAAGGTTATAAGTTTAAGACAGAAGAGTTTGGTAGATCATACTCAAGGTTTTATGATACAGTGTTCTCAAAATGTTGCCTATCTTCTTGGAATCAGAGAGCGGGAACTTAAGGCCACTTTAAGTCTGGAAAATGGTCAAGAAAAACTTCAAAATCGGCTCTGTAACTCTCACAGCTGTCTGTGGCTGGAGCCAGGGCAGAAGCTGGAGAATTTTCTGCATCCGTCCTGGAGTGTGATTTATGTCCAGACCGGTCTTCTCCTGCTGCTACAACTGTGTCTGATTGTTTGTGTTTTTGGAAGAGTTTGGGATTTCTTTTGCAATAAATAGTCACAGCAGAAGGACAATAATCACTATATAGTAATGCCGGTCTCCCAACCAGTGCCACACACAGCACAGGTCACATTATGTTTACATAATGGAGGGCTGCCTAGCTTTTAGAGGGATTAGGGCCAGGAGATGGAAAGGCTCCAACAAAGCTCATATTTGTTCGTAAGGATGTTTGAGCTATTTTGGCAAAGTGACAAAAGTATATAGAGACTTGGAGAAAGATGGAGGGAAGTTAAGTCGAGGCCACAGTTTAAAAAAAAAAAAAAAATCAGGACAAATCAGAGCAGCTCAGGTTTGGTGAAGGAGTCTGAGTTCAAAAGTGTTTTTTATCTGTTTTGGACAGATGTTACAGAAAGGACTGTGCAGCCATTTGCAAAGCTTGCGTGAGCAGAATACGACAAAATAAAAAACCCACAAAAGGCCATTCCAACAGTCTAAGTAACAAGCTGAGATTGATTTACTTTTGGTTCTGAAACCCCCTCAGCGCTGCAGAGTGTCTCTATTAGATCTGCTTCGGAGCGTTCAAGGCGTGTCGACCACTAAACAGGGGGGTTATTCATCCCTACCTCCTGAAGTGCATCTCTGCCGATGTAGAGATGTGACCTGCAGTTCGCGCCCCTCGACATGTGACCTGCACCGTGCAGTCTGCATCATCCGACATCTCCTCTTTACTGAGGGGCTTATGAAAGGCACAGACAGACATAGACAATGCAAACATAGTAAACACGGTAAACAAGGTTAAGTCTAGACTCCACATTGATAAGAGCTGGAGACTGACAGGAGCCACTGATGATGATGTGTGTGTGTGTGTGTGTGTGTGTGTGTGTGTGTGTGTGTGTGTGTGTGTGTGTGTCTGTGTGTGTGTGTGTGTGTGTGTCTGTGTCTGTGTGTGTGTCTGTGTGTGTGTGTGTGTGTGTGTGTGTGTGTGTGTGTCTGTGTGTGTTTTCTTCCCTAAACTAACACACTAAACTTCATTTGAAGGTCAGTTCTCTTGCTTCCTTATTTTATTATTTGTGCCTGTTACTGTGCATGTTAATTATTGCTCAGGAGGAAATAAAAGAAAGCACCGTATAGACAGCTACACACACACCAATAACGATCAGCATAGTTTAACATCAATTCTCATTTAATGTAGTTGCAGCGTACTGTTGCATATATCATAGCGCAAGGAATCATAGAGATTTCAGCTCATGCTGTGTTTTGACCGGTGAGTCCATCCTCAGAGGTTTTAACTCTCTCCTCCCCTGGCAGCTTGGCAGTCAGCGAGACCCAAATATTTATTGCGCCTTGTCTGCCATCTAAACACCCTCTCTACATGACATATTTATTCAATTATGCTTCATTTCACAAAGACAAAAAGAGCACTGCAGGTCCTGGCCAACTTGCGAGCATTTTCCACCAACAACTGCACGGCCCCGATGGCTTTGATTCAAAACAGACGGAGAGAAACTTTGGATGCATGTATGACATTTGTTAAATACTCTCTGTAAACCATTTTGACTGGTGAGGAAATCATAAACACTACTCTTGCACGATTCAAGGTCCAGGTAGGCCGCTTAGAGCCGACAGCACGGTGAGGTGTTTTTTGGAATGAGGCCTTTGGCTTTACAAAGAGCACTGTATGAGCTACCAGCGATTACCTACCACAAGGGAGGTATCCTCCAATTTACAGCCTTATTTCTCTTTTATTGAACGTTTGTGTTTTTTACCTCCACACGTTCATGAATAGTGGGGCCACAAATGAGTGAGTTTTCCAACTAGCAGCGTAGATATTTGCTAATGCGCCAAAATTTTCCTTAGAGCCACTGAATGAAAAAACTGTGCCCACTGCTGTAATTTAAATATGTGCAACACCTATTATTTTTGCTATATTTCTTTTAAAAAATGGCAAATGAGTGAAATGGCAATGAATGTGCAATGGAGCCAACGCTAGCAGCTAATTTTTTTATTTTTACCCAGCATGCCTACTTCCATGTGAGTTTTGGAATAAAATACATGTGGGTACAAGGATCAGAAAAAGTCCTTTGATTAAATTTGAGTTGTAGGACAAGAAAAGTGGTTTTAGTCCCACTTCTATGTGTCCATTATATGTTTATATCACAACATTGAATCCTGCATTAATACCATGTATGATCATTAGAGGGCTCATCACAACATCACACTGAGCAAAGAAATTTGCCAGCTCTGGTGTTGGCTCGCAGCACCCAAAAAAAAGTGTTAATCTGGTAAAATGCACTCGTCTCAGGCTCTGTAGAGCTGCTCTAGTTTCAAGCGTTTTTCTGTGTGTGTGATCCACTACCACATTTTGCTTACTTTGAGTCCCCTCCAAGAGACTTAGCGAGGCAGTCTTCATTTCCCCGTTTCCTATGTTGCAGTAATTGTGCCTGTGAGGCAGACAGTGAGCTGCCAGTCACCTTGCAGTACGAGGCTGACATCATCATGACTTCATTCTGCTCTCTGGTTTTCAAAGTCGCTCAAAGTTAGAGAGATCTGTAAACCTGCGTGCTCCAGGGTGCTGCTGACATTTGTTATACAACCCACGTGGCCCAGCTGGCACTCTTATCCTTTTGTATTTTGTTTTGTTCTCAACGTCTTTCCCCCCTCTCTGACGTTCCCCTCCTTTCTTAACCTAATTGTTGCTTTTCTTTCAGAGTTTGCCTCAGAGGCACGACTTATTGCTTTCTTCTGAAATATCGCTGTGCTTTGCAGAGGCCGTCTGTTTCATGTTGGGCAAGTGTGTCGGGTGCGGGGCTTCAGGGGGATATTGGGGTTGTGGCAAAGGGGGGGTTCGCTCATCTCCTTTCCAGGTTTTATTCCCAAATTTTCCATGCATTAGGCAGTTATCATTTAACTACTGCAGCCTTCACACACTCCAGCACACCGTACACGTGCACGCCATCACGCCCAAGGTCGAGGACAGGGCTTACATGAGGACAGAGTGGTCACTGTGTTTCCCATCATTCTCTGCACACACAGATAGCCCTAAATGGAAAAGCAAGGTGGTGTGTGTGTGCGTGCAACCGCAACCCGAAAATCTGCTGCACCGCTTAGGATACCCACCGGCTGTCCACATCACAGTGACCACTGATTTCTGAGCTCTGTAATCATCGTACGCAGGACTATTTTAGTGCAATCTGACTATGGATTAGACAGCAAATTGCCAGGGATAGTGAGCGTTTCCATGGAGAGGGTGGAAGTTGCTTGTAAGGAATAATAAACAGAGTTAGATTAAGATTAGACGTGATGGTCTGAGAGCGGTGGCAGCTGGAGGAGCGTGTGTTTGTGTGTGTGTCTGTGATGTCCAAGTGTTTATTTAAAAAAGCACAAGAAAGAGAACAGGCAAGGCTTTTGTATGGGACAGAACATTACAAACCTGAGAGACAAACAGGAAAAAGATTTTACTTCATTCTCACACTTAATCACCTCCATTTGTGCATTTCTAACCGATGACCTCTGCCACATCCACTATTAATCAGCTGGGTGCAATGACAGGCTAACACATAAATGTTTACACACCGTCGAGCTCGCACATATGTGTCGGTGACCCGAGTCTTGACAGAGCTGAATTCAGAACAGAGCTTGTGGTGACAACTGTCAGGAAAGTCAGCTGAACCCAACAATTAGCTCCTTTAATGAATAAAAAATATGTCAGAATCCTTCCACTCTGAAACAACCCATCATGCATTTATTAAAAGACTCCCATCAGCTGGCAGTGCGCTGAGAGATTGGCGCACACTTACAGCATGTGTCAGCCACATATGCATATATACGCGCAGCAAGGAGAAAAATATAGTTTGCACGTGGGCCATTTTTCATAGAATCGGGAGAACGATGAAAACACGCTTGCACACACAAACAAAAGAAGTCGGCGATGATTTGAAGTGGAAACCTCAACATCCATCCTCTGACATCGCCACATCCTCCGTCAGTTGCTCCCCATCCGCTGCCGCGACCAAACACAAGCCCTGGGATGACTTTAGCACAATATTTCAACAATAGCAACTGAAGAAGGCGCACATCTTTTTCTGCTTGGGCCTGGAATGTTTTCTTAAGTTGTGATGAAATTCTACGACATGAGGGATATATTAGGTATGCTATTTTTCTCGCAGCTTCACATAAAGGCATGTCAGAGCTCATTTATAAGACAATGCATCCAGGGTGCTGGTGAACGCAGAAAGCCTGTATGCAGATGGTATGTAAATCATGTCAAGGAGAAAGAATCTGATCTGGCTCTATCGGTGATAGTGGCGTAAATTATAAAAGGAATAACATTACAGTGCGATGAATCATCTCAGCGGCAAATGGCTCGTTGCTGAAAGAGTCGATACATTGAGTCGCTCTCATGAGGTCGAGAGTTGGGTTTTTTTGTTGCTGATCAGCTTCCAGAAAAAAAATCGAATCCCAAGACTGACAAAAGAAACTGTCTTGCTTTATCAAATCAAATCCAAAGTTCAGCTCTCTTTTACTGACTTTTGGAATCGAAAGCAGGGCTCTTGACACTTGAAAGCAACACTCGCTGAAAACTAAACCCAGCGTGGCCCTTTTCTCCTCCCAGCTCCACCAGACGGGTCGTCAAAGTTACGCCTTCATGATTTTGACCACATGCTATTGCCTTCAGTGATGGCTGAGTGTTGCTGTTAGCTTTATCACATTTCGCAAGCCACCAGCTTGGCTTCTAATCATCTCTGAAGCTGAGGAGCTACACACACACACACACCACACACACACACACACACACACACACACACACACACACACACACACTCACCTGCACCCCAACTGCTTAATTTCCTGAACATCAGAGAGAGCTGGGTTGGGTCCGACAACAAAGCCAGGAAAGAGTTTGAAAAACGGACGGCTTTGATAGTTATGAGCTTATTGTGCTATGCTAAGCAGTCTTTCTATGTGTGCATGAGTGTGTGTGAAGGGAAATATGGGCGCCATGTGGGGTTGAAGGTGTGAGAGGAAGCCTAACAGGCCTTTGCATTTGTACACCATTAAAGCCACCGCAATGGGCTCACGCCAAAACCACTTTGATGACTGCTCGGGCACCTCGCGGCGTGCTCCAGGTGTGACCATAAAAGAAACTCTTGATGCTGAACACAGGAGCTCTTGTTCATACTAATTGAATAATGCAATGATATTTCATTGCGTATTATGTCGGTGCATTTTAAAAAATATGAAACACTTCCCCCGAACGCTACAGATTCGCTGTGAAGATTTACCAGGCCTAATGCTTTTTTTTTTTATAATTCAGCCTCTGTGATGATAGCAGCCCAATAAAGATGGCAGGGTGATTTTAACGAGACCCTTCATATGGCTTGTGGCTCGTCTCGTTCTTTCTTTCATTCTGTCCATCTGTCACGCTGCTGAACACGCCAGCATTGTTCAGTTCTGGCTAATGCTAAATGTCTGCCGCTCTCTGATGTGGCGGCTCTCTGAGGGAGATTTTAACCATGGTGCAACGGGAGATTGGAGGAGGGGGGGCCAACAAGTAAGAAGATTTCAGATTGTACTTGTGAACAACAGAAAACCTTAAGGGATGTTATCAGAAATGTACCAAAAGTAACAATGTGTACTTGGTGGTGGTTTCACACAGGTCTGCCTGTGTGCCTGCCTTTTGTGTGCGTGTGAATGTTAATATATGTCAGTTTTATTTGGATACAGTAAGTGGGAGTCTCATTTGGAGCTGGTTCTTTAGAGCACATATAAGCTCCCCGAGGACACTGTGATCAGTCCCAGGCTACAGGGAAGATTCAAGTTGCCTCTGTGATTTTAATTTGCAGGTGGTTTTCATTTTAGTGACAGTATCATCTTCGGATTCTTGCCTTCTCTCGCAGTCTGGCCCCTGCACTTGGACCCACCCTCTTTTTCGATGTTACCAAGCTCATGTGTCCCCAAGTAACCTCTCCAAAGTCCTGTGTTTTTTTTCTCTCTGGTCGTCCCTCTGAAGCTGCACTAAAAGAAGAAGCAGGCAGTCACGCATCATTTAAAATAAAAGCATTCAAGAGATTTGTCCCTCAATTGATGCCAAATGCAGCGCTTTAACTTCGACAACTCATAATAAAGTTGATATTCAAATGCGTTTCTAATTACTGTAGACAGTCCGTCTGGTTGGGACGTTTGCAGCTGATAATAGTTTCCAGAATTTATTAATTTTGTGCCATCAGGTCAGAATTCACCAAACTGCCTGGATCGGTTTAAGATTCAAATCAAGAGAATTGCTCATCTCTCCCAATGTAAAACTGAGTAATAGTTTCTTCCAATGGCAGCTAAGGGAAGATTTTAAAAAACCTTCTGCAAGATTTCTGTGTTTATCTTCTTCAGCAAAGCAAAACTCCGAACCAGAAGAAATAAAGATGCTGTGAAAGGAAGCAGTTTATGGAAAATGTGGCCATAATTTTAAGAAACACAGTAAATGGCCTGCGCTTGTGGGATAGAAGCTGCAAATCATCAGGACTATGGCCCCATTTTGCTCACAATAATTGCACAAAAATAAGGAGAGAGAATTATGTTGACAGTGATGTATCAGTGTTTAAAAGTTAAGGTTGTGAGACGATTTGGTCTGACACAGTAGAAACCTGTCATATAATAGGATGTGATACAAAAAGCATCGCCTCAAATTTTGGTTTATTGATTCATTGAGAAGTTGCACATTTCACACACACATTTTTCTTCGTTCTCCTTCACATTATTTGTATCAGCTCTTTATTTTGTGCAGGACCAAAGGAGTCTGGAAAGCCTCATCCTCCAGGATTCAAACTCCTAATCCAGATAGAATCACTCCATGGTGATAGCACCATTTATTGCATTACCACAGATTCCAAAACATATTTTCATTTAAATACGATCAGAGAAAGCATAAGGTTTTGTTTTGTGATTTTCAACATATTTGAGTGAGCAAAAAAGGGGGCTTGTGGTTTCACTAAGAACTGAATGGAGTTGCTTCATATTATCTTGGTCACAACTGCAGAGAGAGCCTGGAGGAAATCTGGCATTTGATAGTCTCTTTTCTCATTTCTGCACCATTGATACAAAGCTTAGAGTTTTCATTAAGCTGTAATATTTGCGGTTCGACTCTGCAGAGACGTTTGTGAACCGTAACTTTTTGCGTCGCCACAAACACATCTGGATCAAAGTGGCACCCTCACTGGCTCCAGCTGTGCCGTCAGTCCTTTAACACCGTCCTCATCTTTGGACTTACATCAACAGGACATCCTATACCAGCCCTGCTGACCTCGGGAGACCTCAGTCCACCGCACAAACCACATATACTGTATGTGTGTGTACGTGTGTAGGCATGCGGTCTGCTTTCCATTAAACTGCATCAAAGAAAGTGTTATCTTTTTAAAGAGCTCTAAGCGCAGGTTGTAATTTGCTAAATCTGTGTTTAGGATGTGCACTTGGAGCTGGTGCAGCCTATGTGCTGGTCGGGCGCTTGGCACGGCCTCTTTTTTTTTTCTTAAAATACAGAGGGCAGGAGCCGACCTCATCAAAGCCGGACTACTGTTTAAAACCCTGGATGCCTGTGAAACTCCCTCCCAGGAGGATTTCAAAGGTCAGGTCCACTCACGAAACGTCCTCCATGAACATACAATGTTGTGAACCAATGCAGTGGGAAAAATTTAGCTAAAGACCAAATAGTTAGTTAATGAAGGCATGTTTCAGCTAATACTGAGATAGTTTAGATTAGATAGTGCAGACAACCATAAAAAAGGTACTCCGTCGTCAGGTGAAATAATATTTTTAATTAGTTTTTTTGTAACAAACAATGACATTTAGTGTCTGTATCAACATCTTCATCCATGTCTGACAACAACAGGGTTTACTCAAATATGAGGACTAATATATAAACCATAAGGGCTAAAACAAACACATGGTTGAAATAATATCATCACTTCCTTGATGATCTTTTTTTGTACTTCTACTTCTTCCCCACTAAAGAGCACCTGTTGGGTCAGCCATCAGAGCTGTCTATACTCAAACCAAACCAAACTGGCTTCCCCCCGTTAGGCCAACCATCTCCAGGCTTATATTGAAAGTACAAATACAAGAGTGATATCTTATGATCTAATTTAGAAGAAAGTGAATAAGCATATTGACCAAAATGTGGATTATTCATTTCATGTTTTAAAAAAGATAAAACTTTAAAAAGGGGTATTTGTTTAAAGCACACATTTGCCTAAACTGTATTTCTACAGAGGTTTAGCATTGATTACTCACCGTTTGTTGAGCCCAGTTAGAGTAGAGAGGTCACTCGGGCACAGTAAGTGGGAGGAAATATTTCAGCAGGGCTGTCGATGACATATTGTCCATAAATCTCCGAGAACAATAGTGATGTGGTTCCTCTGTAGATCTGGCTTGGAGACCAGAAGGTACTTGGCTCCAAAAAAAAAAGTTTTTCTTTTTTTTTCTTTGAGATTGGAAATTCTGATTTAAGGACACGGTGCCCATTGTGAAGCAGAAGGAATGTAAAAACCAATGGCATAGAATGCTTTTCCATCGTGGTTGAACTGACCTTCCCTTCCCTTATGGAGCATTTGGCACGATAAAGAGATCTAATGATTACAGCCGCTGGTCAGTGTTTCATGTGGAATGTGATAGAGCTGTTTTCTCTGCCTCTCTTAAATGTGCTGTGTGTTTTGCTCCAATGTCAGCATTTTACTGCCCATCTCTGTTTTACTTCAAAGCAACACTAGTCGGTAGGAGAGGCCGGGCTGATAAGGGATAATCAATAAGGTCAGATGAAGGTTAACCACCTTCTCTGCATGGCTGTTAAACATCACGCTCAGCACCGTGCAAGCTATATCACAAAAACTGCATCTGGTGTTGGTAAGACGATGGAGTCCTCTGCCAGATAACTTAGGTCGCATAAGTTCAGTTTTT
Organism: Centropyge bicolor; assembly: GCA_037975185.1. Lineage (NCBI taxonomy): Eukaryota > Metazoa > Chordata > Actinopteri > Pomacanthidae > Centropyge > Centropyge bicolor. The sequence continues at coordinate 1,929,301 of JBBMOC010000016.1, read as the reverse complement.
AAAATGGCAACACATGTAAAGTCTAAAACTGACAAGTAGCCAGCTTCTTTTCTGGGCAAAACATTCACTGTAATTGGAGGAAACACAATAAGATTTTTCGAACAATGACATTTTGTCCAAAAAAGTTTGCATTTATTGGGATCTTTTTTCAAAGTTTAGTTTATGATTAAGGTGTCTTGGCTTTATACGCAAAGGTCATTCCCATTTTATCGGCGAGTACGGTGGAAGAAAAGGATTCAATTGTGCTGCTTAAAGCATCTGGTTTCACCCCCCTGGTGTGGTAGTGAGCATGTAACAGCTGAAATCCAGGAAATATCTTGGCAGGAGTTTGTACATTTCCAGGTGCAGGGAAGTTAAAAGCACCCTCAGCTCCTTTTTTTAAATCTAGTAGTGAAAGAAAAGAAAGACATTGTCCTCAAATACAACATTAAAGACTATGAGAGCGAGCGAGGCGGCCTGAGGAAAAAAAAGGGTGTAAATGTGTTTGCATGCAAGTTTACATGCTTATGTGAGTGTGTCCGTGTTGGTTTGGTGTCCATGTGCGTGTGTGTGTTTCCGTGGTCTTAACGGAGTATTCTTGAAACTGTTGCCTGACCATACTTAAAGCCTGAAGACTGACATAGGTTGGTATTTGACCGGTGGTTTCCTCTCAGCGAAACGCGAGCTGTCATCTGTTTAGCTTGGCCTCATCCAGACAAACAGAACACTATATATACATGAAGCGGGATCACTATAACAGCGCGAATGGACCGACAACTGTGTGGACATTTCGGAGGAAGGGATGGCCTATATCATGGTGAAGTGTTGTGGCTGCAAAGCAGACGAATGAGGTTTCGAGTTATCACATGTATTTAGCTTAACAACTACTCTGCCAAAAACATGATTTTGATTAGACGTGTGTATTATATGCCAAGCAGCTTGCCTAAAGCTATAAGCCTTGGTAGCATACTGAGGTGGATGTGGCCTTCTCAGTAATGATATTTACATACAAGTCATTTCCATGTTTGTTCTATAGTTAGTTTGTGTACTTCTATCTAAAAACCAACATGAACATAATTTGAAATCATTATGCATGGATGGATGTCCCACATTATTCTATATTATCTAAATTATTTATGAAACTTCTAACATGATCTCATAGAATTTCATGAACCCAAAAGGACTCGGAATAGTTATGACAGTAGTGTGTAAAGGGGTTATCTTATGATTACATTTCAGCGAGTAAAAGAGTCTTGACTTTTGTTCGGGGCTAAATTTGGCAACTGTATAATACATTCCTATGTCACCAACCACAACAACTTCACCGGGCTTATTCAGCATTAGACACAATCCCTTTGTCTTGCCTTTCTTCCTTTATGTAATCCTTGTGATGACACAAGATTTTCACTCACTTCACTTTTAATGCACACAAAGATGCATTTTAGTCATCAGGTTACGTTACAAAACAGATTCCCAGGAAATCAGGCTCCAAAGATCACAAATGTGCCAAAATAAGAGCCTGAACTGTGCAGCCGACAGCCTATAAAGCCGTCATGTGCACATGTCTGCTTGTCTGCATATGCAGCCTTGTATATGAGCAGATGTGGGGGGGGTTGTAGTGCAAATGCATATGTTCATATGTGTTTGTAATATTGCTCATATCAGTCGAACGGCCGACATCAATCACTGACAGACAGGGGACAGATGTTCAGCAGTGTTCCAGTAGGCACAAATAAGTCCAAACAGCTGGAAGAAGAGACCTCAGAACATAAGGGCGAAACAGCCCTCAGGATACTAACAGTGTCCTGAGACTTGCCCTGCCGGTATGAAGAGTATCTGCTTCTGTAAATGTCTCTGCAATAAGGCTTTGCACACTCCAGGAGGTTCATGTCCCAGTCCGTCCCGACTGGACATGACAGAACAAAGAAAGGCTCAAGGACGTTGGATGTTTCCCCTCCAAGAAAGCTCTGATTGTCGGAGAGGAAGAGAGGGGGAGGAAGCCCTTGAGGCTGCGTGGACAATAAATTCACTCTAATATCCCCGAATCCCCTTTATCCCGACCCCGACCCGTCTACTATCATCCTCTGCTGTACCAAATGTGATGGAGACTTCCTCTCTCATGTTTGGGTTAAGGGCACTGTCTTCATAGACAAAATACAAATCTGTCTCAGATAACTGCTTTCATTAAAGCTCAGTCCAGATGTATCATTTGACTCCGTTGTTGAGCATCGAGGGATTTGCTAATTCAGACAAATGAAAGCAAAACAATAATATTTAAAGGGTCAGTGACAGAGGGGCTCCAGCCAGAGACTGTTGATTGGGGAACTTTTGACACAAAACTGGACTTGATTTTGGTGAATACAGCAGTCACAGAAATGCTCTCTAAGGTTGTTCTTTAAAAGTTTTCTTTCTGCCTACAAATTACATGGAAAACAAAACAAACAATGAACTGGTGCCTTAAAACATGTATTATCTGTGTAGCCATTCTGTTTATACATCTATGCAATAAAGCAAAGTGTTGTCCGAAAAATAATAAAAATGCATCTATGAGCCACAAGTTGAACCGAGCAACATGTTCATTCATTACGATAAACACAGTCATTTTAGTTTATTGTGAATCAGTCCCACATACACATACATCCTCTTGCAGGAAATACATCCTAGAGCACATAATGTATAATAATCCACCATTCAAAATAGTCCCTAGCAAATATAACTATTTACTCCTATTTCAGTAACATTTTCTAAAAACAACGGTACCCATCAGTTTAAGCAAATTATTAAGCCTTTTTTATTAAATCTAAATTTTTGTGTTTTACGAAGATATAAGTCTTCAGCAGGAACCAGTGAGCTCGAGACAGAGAACGGCAGACAGGATAGGAAACTCTGAAAGTACTGAGAAACAGACTGACACATTGTTGGTTTGAGTCTTTTCATGGAATTTGTTGACAGCAACGAAAATATAGAAAACTTATCCTTTAATATATGACCAGACATTTTTTTATTTTATTCACTTATCATATGTGTTCAGGGACTGAGTGTACCGGCTGAGTGACTTCCTGGATATCTGTCAGATAATAGCTCAATACATGCTGGGCTGCTTATACTGATTTTAAACTTTTTTTTGTGGGCAATGTTCACTCCAAGGCCGTAATCAGAAACCTGATGCTTGTGAGCGCTGCGGGAAACGTGCTAATGCAAAGTGAAATGAAGATGCCTATTAATAGAGCAGTGAAAACCAGACGTAGCCAACTGCAGGCTGTAAAAACGAGCCCATTGCAAAAAAAAAAAAAAAAAAAAAAAAACAGAGGCGTGGGCTGGGTCAGAGAAAATCTGATAAATACAGATGTGACTGTGTGCTCACACATCACTCCACAGCATGCTGGGTTACTGTTTGCGAGTGTGGCTAAACAGAAGGTTTACTGGCTCTGTGGTTCCTATAATGTTAGAGTGAAACGGGGGAGCTTCTGATTTGACCAGAGATACCTCTCTTAGTCAGATTGCGTGCCTGCATCTGTGTGTGTTTAAGAGCACGCCCCCGACCAAATGCAATTAGTGTGAACCCACTTAAGACACGTTGCTGTTAATGTGCCCAAAGAGACAATAAAACCTTCACAAGGAAAATTGAGACCAGAGAAATGAGACTGGAGACCAAAAGAAAGGCACATCTAGATCAGTTGTGAAGAAGGCGATGACGACTGCAAAGAAATCACGACAAGGATAGTGACGGCAATAACAGTGGCAGAGGGATCAGCTGTGCTCACTGTAATCCCCGAGTATAGACCCATAGATCACTGTTAGTCAAGCTTTCTTCTTTCCATTCCTCTCTGCTGATCTGCTCCGACGTCTCCTCCAATCCCGGCAGCGGGCTGATTAGTCTGATGCGCTGAAGCAGAACCAGGCGAACGCAGAGCGGTGTATTGATTGTCACAGTGACCTTTCCTTCTGCCACTGTTCGTGGAGATGTGATGGGGGGGGGTTGCCATTCTTTAAGACTCCGACTCAGTGGCTAAAGACAAGAACGCCGCTCTGCACAAATGACATTCATAGCTTTCACACACAAATTGTAATCATTGTGGTCTCAGCGGGCGCCGCCGCCGTGCAACAACCTTCAGCTCGGCCCTGCTAAGTAGGGGTGGGATGATGATCAATATAACTCATGTTCATAGAAAAGCTTGTGGTCATGAAAGGAAGCATGTCTTAATGCAAAAACACACACTTTAAAAATAGGTTTGAGGTTTTATTTTAGTAATAAAGTGATAATACCAGTAGTCAGTCATTTTAGCTGCATGTTAATAGTCACACCTAAAAGCTACCATTACCACTATGCTTCAGTCAAACATTTGTAATACAGACACCTTATCAATCAATGGTGGTTGTGTTAAGGTTTTAAACTAGTACTGAATCCACATATTGAATAGGAATCCTTTCAGAACCCAGCATATCTATGCAGGTGTCAATTTTATCCTGTTAATTTGGCAGTTGTTAAAACATTCAAAGATTGATATTCAAAGAACTAAAAACTAGACATTATCACAGACAGTATGTGCTGATAAAAAGAGAAATAAAAGCAATGAACAATTTCAAAATGTATTACAGTGAGAGCTCAACAAATCCAGGCACTAACATGGAAATAAGCATGAGTGTGTGTGTGTTTGTGTGTGTGTGTGACTGTGTGTGTGTGTGCTGTTTTGCTGTGTAGCATGATAGCACTTCAGAAGGCAGTGAAGCAGCTGAATGAAGATACTGGCATTTGACTGAGGCTGTTTATGTGTCTGAGTGTATGTGGAGGAGAGCAGGAGACATATACAGTAGACGTGCTGGGTGGAGGAGGTGAAGATTTGAGTTCTGGAGTTTAGGGTGGTGAGAGATGGCAAAGGAGAAGGAGATAAGAGGGGTCTGTGATTGAGGCGTGCGTCAATAGCAGCAGTTAGAGATCTATATTTGGAACAGATCATTAAAAAAACAGCCGTCAATTCTCTTAAGTGAAGTAGTGCAGTGAAAATAAGGAGGGTGTGGAGGGGGGCGGCAGCAGGAGAGAGAGGGGAGACGACATTATTGGCAGAAGGAAAAGACATCTGTGGAAGGAGTGGGTAACCACATGAAGTCATGCAATCCAGATGGGAGAGAAACAGGTAGGCAAATGTGGTAGGGCGGATAAATCAAAGATGGACAACCATGCAACAGTACTGAAGGGAAGATTGAAAATCCAAAAAGTGAAGATTGTTTCACATACAACAAGTGATTATAACCCTTTGGGGGAAAAGCACAGCAGGGAATGGAGGTAATTACAGTTCAAGGACAGAGCTCCCGGGCCTCCGACAAACACCCAGCCAAGCACACACACAGACGACCTACAGCTAAACACACACATGCAGATAGCATGTGGGGAGCATGGGTCGATCAGGGCATTAAAAAAAAATACCCATAACCAACACACATCATCCACGTGCATGACAGGCCTGCCAGCAGGAGAAAACCAACCCAGCAGCGTGACCTTTGTGGAAGGAAAAAGGGGTGGAGGAGAAATGTTTAGATGACAATAGTGGAACCGGCTGTCCTGGCTCAATTTCTCCTGCAAGTCCTGTAACTGTGCATCCACAATCAAACAATGCGCTCCACTAAAAACTGTTGCGTTGTAAGCGTCTATCTGGGACAAATACACCGAAAAAGATCAGTGCAAATACTGTTACAGTCCTAGTTCTAGTATCTGCAAACCCTGGGCTCATTATGAGCGCAGAGAAGCTCACATGAAACCATAAAGTAAATAACCTGCCTGGGAAAGTGTGTCAATAATCCTCTGGACTACCTCAACTGTCAAGACGCCTTTGAGGAAAGTGTTTGAGCTGTATCTGCTCCACTGAAGCCGCTCACTTTAATACTCCGAAGCAATCTATCTGTTCTCGGCAGTTTCTGTGTGTAACAGTAAGAGACGTGTAGAAAACAGCTCTGAGACAGTTTTCGTGCTCAGCAGAATCTCTCTTGGGTAAATAAAGAGCGAGAAAGGAAATGATCTGCTTGCGAATCAAAATCAAACCGCATTCAAACAAACTGTCGGGCTGACAGTGTAGTTAACTGTCTCTGCTTTAGAGCCTGTTTACTGCGTGGAAACTGAGGATGAAAATAATTATGCAGTGGATCCTGGTGTGATCAAATGATCCTCCAATGATCAAATCACACCCGACTGAGAAGCCTCTTAGCTCCAGTCATGCAAACCAGCTCAAATGGGTTTTTTATATTGATGTGAATGATCTCCACCCACGCGGCAGAAGGTTGAGATAAAGAGAGATCTGTTAGGAACTTACTGGATCAACATCAGAGATTGAGCTATTGGTGATGTGATGTGGTGCGGTGCAGATGATCCTACTGCTGACTCAGCTGGTTTGGAAACCAAAAACCAAAGACCCCCGATCCCGCTGCCTCCACGCTCAACCATACATCGTCAAATTTCCCTTTAATCCTCAACGACCCCATGCATGCACGCCAGACACACACACACAGAAACCACCGCCACGACCGTCTCCCCTCTGAGCTCCTCGCCCCTGGGAAAACCGTCACTGCTCACCACACCTCCAACTCTAATTTGACCAGAAACCTCATGCTTGGTGCCAAGCAAGCACTGCCTCAGATGATCCCTCATGTAACCTCCAGAAACTTACTTTAAACTCAGTGTCAACATTACCTTACAATCAAGCTGCAGTCACGGTTCTCAAGACTTGAGGGTGGAAATTAAATAACTGCACATTATGATCAGACGTCATTTGGGTTTCCGTGAATGAAGCCAATTCAAACTGACGTGCCATGTATAAATGTTAAAAAAAAAAAAACGGGGGAAAAAAAAGGAAATTGCACACGCTTTCACTGGCGTGTTTCTGCTTCAGCAATGTTCAAGAGCAACAAAGTTTTATTTCTCATAAGTGTGAGGAGGTCTGCTACATGTTGTCATGCTTTAAACAAGCATATCCAAGTTGTGTTTGTCTCATAAGAGCTTTTCCCATCGTCCTGTGCAAGTCACATCTCTCAACACAGTTTAACAGATGCAGACGAAACAAACAGACCCAATTTAAAACGAAGCTGATAACTGTACCCGTGATGCATCATGTGTGAGTCTAATCTGATTTTATGTGGCATATTCGGCACAGATTCATGTGAGGGAATTGAATTGCATCGCCACCGTTTCATTTATCTTTTGTGGTTGCAGGCATTGGTTACATGCTTCTCTGTTTCCATACTGGACTATCGGTCCAGTAACTAAGCATGCAATCTGATGGGATCCCTGCCAGGATTTCTCATGTCCATTCATCATCCATGAGACACACAGTGTTTGCATGCTTACAGGCTTCCCTTGAATCTCACATCTCTCCCAGAGACGGGGCGAGTCTAAGAAAAATATGGTTTTACACACATGCATGTACGCACAATAACAACCCCTCTCTGTACAGGACAAAGACAGGAGGTGGGAACATTGGAAAATTCAGCGCAGGAAAGTTAAATACAATAACTTTGAGGTGTGAGGCGGATGAGGAACAGTCTCGAGTCTGAAATTGAAGTATTGGGAGCATGCATTGATGGAAAAAAGGTCTGAGTCTTGACTGATATTCTGCTCAAAAAATGACATTTTGTTCTGTATTTGGGACCATGACATTGTATGGAGAGTGCCCTTAACTACTTATCAGACCATTAACTCAACCGTGGCTGCGCTGACAACATAATAAAGTTTGTTCTGGTTAAACCCAGAGTCAATAAGAGTCAATGTCAATAGTCCCTTTGTAGCCTTTGAATAAAAAACAGGGAATCTGGAGTACACTACACAGCTACATTTGTGAGTCATTTCATGTATTATAAGACATCGTAAAGGATAACAAAAGACAGATCTTAACATTCTTCCTTTACCTCCATGTCTACAACAGCTGGTATTTTATGTAGGGCTTTGTATGTCTCTGGTGTTGGGGATGATATTGTAACGTGCCTGGAAGCGTCACAAGAGTGGCACCTAGTGGTCAAATGGCAGCATCACTTACACGGCTTGAATCAGTTTTGTTCTTTTTCCTCGGACACAGATATTTAAAAAAATACTGGTTCTGGGACTCAGCAGACAGATTTGCATAAGAGTCAAGCCCTAAACATTCACAACTTACAGACAAAATAAAGAACAAATATATTTTATCATTTTTTATTTTCATTTATATCTTGTTGCTGCTGACAGGTGAATCTGTGACTAGAGAAGATACTTCATATATCCTTGATGTACAGTACATCTCTGGTGAGTCAGATATGACACTTTGCAACAGGATGAACATGCTGAGAAAATTATAGTCTGATATTGCCTTTTTGTTTCACTTCCTTCTGTCTATTTGAATCACTGAACAAATCACAGATGCGGACACAGTTCAGGGGTCAAGAGCTAGACTGAGAACACATTCGTCTTACAATTGTGGATGTGATTGTTGATGGTTGACAAGTATTTAAGAAAACCCTTAATATTCAAGGGTTTATAAATTGAATACCTCAGTGGTGTTTTTTCTTGATTTCTAATTCCAAACCTGGTGCTGGACCTGGTAAGAAAGTCTGCATATTTCAAATTGACTTGATGTCATAACAGTGAGAAGGCTTTCCATCAAGATACAGCCAAAACAGCTGATTCTTGCCAATGCTCAATCATGCTACCGCTGTTTAATACACAGCACATAAATCTCCATTAGTAAGCAGCAGGAAGACTCAAAGCAAACTTCAAGTGAGAGCATATGATATTTCACCCAGAAACTAGTCTTCCTGATGGTTGGTCTTACATTTAATTTCTTGATTTTTTTAAACTTGTACTTATACAAAACATACACATAAAGGAATGGGATAATAGATCTCAAAGTCAAATCAGTTTTAGCTTAATTGCAAAAAACAAACAAAAAAACCCCCCAACAACCAAAAAACACAACTTATGGCAGACAATACAAAACAATACTTTTTTGACACCACACAACCATACAATTTCATCTTGTTTAAACATCAACTTCACTCTGACTCTACAAATCACACACACAGAGTTTTACTTAAATTTGAATTAAATTCAAATTAAAACCAATCAGATTCTCATTAATTTTCTTCTCAAGATATTACTGATGCCTCAAAAAACATTGTGTAATTTTAAATAAATACGCTTTCCCAACATAATAATATTGCTTGGGTTTTTTTCTTCCTTCTCATCCCTTAGATCTCAAAACAACCGTAAACAAGTAAGTCATATTTCTTTGAAAGTACTGATTGGTTCTGTTAAAAAAGAACTTCATTCCTCTGCTACCTACTTGCTTCACAATTTTGATCACATTTACTGTTTCACTTTTCCATCACTTAATGTGAGTTTTGGTGAATAAACTGCATTTAAATTGTGGCTGTTTAGAAAGTCTCTTATATCATACACAGTAAACAGTTTGTGTTACATTATAGACAGAGAGTCAAAAGCAGGACAGATCAGAATCAGTTTGCATAAGTGGAACTCTTTAAAATGCAAATGATATCAGATAAAACTGTATGAAAAACATAAAATCTTTTTGAATGTGTCATTAATCTCTCAGTCAGGCCATTTTGAAGTATAAATAACGTCAGAAAATGCTCACACACGTCACTTGACGTCCATTATTGTATTACTATAACTCCCTGCTGTAACTTCATAATAGTTTAATTCAATTGCACAAACAACCACAGCAACAAAAGCTATGAGATGAATCTGTAACCTGCATTATCAACTTATGAAACTGACAACAAAAGTCAGTGAGGTACTCTTGGAAAAAGCCTATTAGAATAAATGACTATAAGAGAAAAGTGCTGGTGAGGTTTGGCAGTCCAAGTGGCTCATCCAAAAAGAGGATTGCTGTCGTCCTGATCGTCAACAGGATCCTCCTCCCCTGAGAAGACGGGCTCTGGCTTATCTGCCTCGTTGGCAACATCCCTTCCTATCAGACCCACCACCCTGAAACATGGAAAAACAGGCATAAGTAAGGCAGAAAAACTCGGGACATATGATTGTCTCTACCTATTCCAGCTAATCTGGCCAACTGTCTCCTCAGAAGTTTCAACATACTGTAGCTTCTCTCTACACAGCTGCATCAGCTCGCCACAATAAGAGACAAGTCTCTGATGTTTCCAACAAGAACAAATTCACCAAGTGATAATAATAGAAATATCACCTGGTGCATGTTGGTGAACGTTGATTTTGATGTTCCCTTTAATATAGTGAGCAACATCATGAGCAGTTGCATCAAACAGAAAGCTGCATTATGTACGGGAGCAAATAGTTTTTCTACCATGTGACATAATATAATTTAAACTTTATTCAGTAAACGTTTTTAAACTGAATTACACCTCCTGTCATTGCCTGCAGCTCCTTTGTGGCTTATTTGACATCCAGACTGCTGCCACTAGAGTAATTTTACGTTCACTTAAGTTCTTCAAAAGGAAGATTTAACATACAAAATAAAGGCAGTTAAAATGTACTCATAAAAGTCTAACAAATACTTATTGAATGGGATAATGATCTTTAAAGTGGCTGAAATTGCAGAACCAGTGGCTTTGTTATTCTGTAACTACTCACTGTGTAACAGAAGAAGCAGCGCATGTGACAGAAGTGGATTCACTCCAGGAGTTTAATGTTTCACGCCACACCTCCCAGACTGACTCAGCAGCACTACTTTGTCAAGTCAGTGTAACAAACAAATGTAAGAACGCAGTGTATCAAGCTTCCCTCTGCGGCCTTTCTTCCTCTACTATACAACAAAGGATCTGTATTGATGGTATATTAGTCAGAATACAAAGGGAAAGACACTATACAGTTCTACATCACTATACAGTATGAAGAGGGAAACAGTTTGGGGAAGTTGGTTGTGATGAATGCAGGAATGAGGAACTGGTCCTCTTGTTTTCAAGCTGAGAATTTCTCTCTTATCAAATCAAACAAAACTGGCAAACAGTGAATTAGCAGAAAAGAAAAGAGGTGGAATGCAACTCTATCCACAGAGGACCTCCACCATGCTACGCCTGAAGCATATCCGCATAATCGACTCTTTTTTATTGTAGAAAGATCAAATAACTTTTGGTACAAAGGTACTCTATGAACACCTTATCAACGTCATATAATAAACAAATCACAGACAGCGAACATGAAATGCTTCTCTCTACAAGTTCATTTGCAAAGCACCAAGACAAACAGCGTGTTTCACTGTATTTCTTAGTTTTGGACAAAGTCATGATAAATCGTTGATACAATCCCTTTAGCAGGACTGGATGGCCCTTGGATGGTTAGGTTTTCAAAATGAAGAGTGGTTCCTTGCAACATGTTGTAACTTGGAGAAAAATAGTGAGGGAACTGTGACAGATTGAACCTATCTTGAGCACATTTCTTTCACTTTCATTTCAAAATGAATGGAGACCAAAAGTGCCCGAAAGGCAGGAAAGAGTTTGGAAATTCTTGATTGTCTCTTTTAATTATGTGAACTATGTACACTTTGCAGTACAAGATGCACAGCACTGGTATGTTCCTTTAATGTCATGTCACCTACACTGGCAACATGATCAACTTACCCTACAAAAAACAGAGGGATGCCACAGAGTCCTGCAGACAACAGGAAGATGAAGCCGGGGTACCAAGCCACTGTAGCAGCATACACACTGTTGAAGACTGCAGACGATACATTGTTGGTTAAGCTCTCCAGGAAGGAAAGAAAGGCAAAAAGGGCTCCTGCAAAAAAAAAAAAAAACACACACAGCAGAGAGACAATTTTTAAGAAGTGATAAGGTGACGAACAACGGGACAGGCCTATAATCAGTTCAGTTCCAAGATCCTCATTTGCTCTAAGGAAGAGGAACTTTGAGTGCTTTGCTTTCAAGTGCAGTATGAAGTGGCAGGAGCAGCCAACTCTTCCACAGACTCTGACTCTGCAAACACACAGACACAGCTCTGTGGCTCCTGTAGATCCCTAAACACACTCACCCTGCTCAGACTTTGGAATGATCTTTGACATCATGGTGCGCAGAACTGGGAACGGCATGATCGACAGAAGCATTGGCACCCTCACTGTGGAAAACAAACAACAGAAGACAGACATCATATTATTAATCACAATACAAGGGTTATAATGTAACCCCATCAAATTGTAAAAATCAATCATCATAATTAAAGTAAATTCATATTTTCGAAGTTGTTTGAGGTTGTGTTTGCATAAAATACGCACATTATAAAAGTGACAGATTTGAGTCATCTCATTTGGATAATGACTCCATGCCAATTCAAACAAACATGATAATATATCATAATTACATTTTCTTATCAACCTATCATAATATTATCTAAAAAAATAAACAAGATACTGTAATCCTATTAACATTCCTACACCTTGTAGAAGTGGTAAGATAGGCAGGTTCTGTTGATCATTAACCTTTATAATTATCCTGTAAAGTTTATTCATGTAATTACTCTAGAGTTCCCTAGCTTTTATGGCGCTATAATGTGTCAACATAATTTTAATATGATACTTCCTGTCCTTTTACACTCATTACTTTAAAAAATCAGCTTTATGTAATATATTGGAAAAGGGCCACATAAACAGATAAATTATTACATATGTCATAGTAAGCAACACAGAGACATATTAGTTATTAAACATGGCTACAAGACCACAACACAGGTTCCAATATCTGACGTGAGCAGAAGTTTTTCTCACCTAGGAACATCAGTAAAGTAGTCTTAGTAAACGCCAGCAGGACCATGCCTGACATGACCGACAGGATCCCCATCAGGACAATGAGGAGCTGTGGCACACCACAGGCTGTGAACACTGACACTCCCACAAAACTGGTGAGGAATACAGTGGTGGACAGTGCTGAGCCATAGCCAATCAAAATCTCAGTCCAGCACAGTGGCTCATTGAGCTCATATAGTGTCAACAATGAGATCCCTCCCATATATGCGAATGAGAAGCTGGTAAAGATGACCATCAGCAGGATCAAGACAGTTTTACATTTGTGGCTGGCCCTTGCGAACATGAGGTAGACCCCATAGATCATCTGTTTCAAGGATGAAGTCTGAGGAGACCCATCTAGCTTAATGGCATCAGTGGGAGCTTTCTTCACAGTCTCTTCTAGGATGAAAATTGCATAGAGAAGGGTCAAACACAGACACAAAGCAGAGGTCATGAAAGGCCAATTAAAGCCTGCAGCTCTTAGAAAATAGCCTGTTGATAATGAGGCCACCCCAGACAAAAGTCCGATCATCATGTCCACTCCAGCCATGCGCAGCGTCTTCTGACGATCGTTCTCACACAAGTCTGCTATGTAGGCGAAACAGCCCCCCAGAAATGTGCCCAAGCCGCCAAACAGAGAACTGAGAATCGAGGAGCCAATGATCAAGTAAATGTTGAGCTCAAAGTAGGACACGGTCAGGAAGGACAAGGTGTATATCAACGTGCCAATCAAAGGCATGATGATCGTGATCTTGCGTCCTCCCCGGTCACTATAGGCCACAAGCATGAGAGTGACAACCAAAGAGGGGATTGTGGAGCAGAGCTCTGAGTAAAGGGAGAAGAGAGATGCCTGCCTCTGCACTTCCTGCAAAAACAAAAAGAGAGCGCATGGTTAAGTCTAAAAATCATGTACAGACTAAAACTGGACTGTATGCATAGCAGGTCTCAAAGGCAAAACAATAACCCTCAAGCTGGCAACCATCCCACAAACAATGGCTACTGAGAGGTGTCTGAGATACTGATCATCGAATGTCATCAAACCAACACAGAATGAAAGTACACATGAGGTTTCCTTAATCAAGGCTAAAAGGAACAAAGCTTTCTACAGTGCCACAGGTGCAGTAGTGGTTCCTGTCAGGCTTTTCTTGATAAGTGCCCTTGTTCTCACTTCCCTGTTATGTTCGTTCTTGTTCTACTAATACATGATAAAAATAAAACAACGGTAAAAAAAAATTTGTTTCATTCTTCTTATGAAGCCTTGCTGTATTGCAGACTTAAGTGCTGCATGAATGAATAAATAAGTGTGTGCTAAGCGATGACAAGCGATTAATAAAAAATGTTACTATTACAGTATGTCAGTCAGCGTCTGTACGAGCTCACAACAGTAAACTTCTGTCAAGGACTCAGTGGCATATCACAGAAGCTGAATCTGTTCTTTTTACCTCAGCTGTGTTGCAAGAGGTGGTCTGAAAGAGTTATAGGGAAATTTATGCTGAGTCATGACAGTAAAGTTTGAGCACAGACAGACAGAGACAGAGTTGCTGAGATAAAAACTGCAGTTATGGAAGAACTGTGCACCTGTGCATAGAGTATTATTATTGGTGGGGCTGCAGGTTACTTTAGGAAGCCTGACTCTTTTTTCTGTCAGTAAAACGTTTCTTTTCATCAACACACAAAAACCATGACACAACAATGTTCGAGTCAGTGTCACATGGATAACACTGTAGTAGGCAGAAAATGAGCAGTGTCTAAAGTCTGTGTAAAAATAGTTCACATGATGTTGACAGTATTAATGCCATTACAACAGCACTTGTTATTATGAAAATGCTACAAAAATGGATGGATAAAAAGTGGAAGTATCCTTGTGCTCTAAGTTACTTCAATCCATGCTCTTTTGCATCCTGTGATTCATGACTAACCTCATGGTAGCTAGAGTGGTTGCTGCTGCTGTTGGCCACACATCTGGATGTATTGTCAGAGATGGGATAGGTGGTGTTGGTCAGCTGCTGCCAGAACCTCCGGTACACATACTGCTGCACAAGAGGATAGATGAGAAAGCTGGAGAAAGCATACATGGCAACCACAGGCTCCACGAGGAAAAGACCCTTCATCTTGAGGAGCTATAATATTCCCTGATAAAACCTGTAAAAGAGATGAAGAAGAGAATAGACAATTCAGTGATTAACACGAACACAGAAAAATACAGGAATACAAAATACAATTTGCAGTTTGGGATGACTAAATGATACCTATCCGTCTATCTATCTAAAAACATGACAGTGCATAAATAAGACATTTTGTGCTACAGATTAAAAAATGTAATTCAGAATATTAAAGTCTTAAACTGTGTTAAGTTTCAACCTTTAACTCTTAAACATGCTGGTACAGTGTGTGCAAACTATATGTGCAGACTGTTCACATGATGTTCCTCATTAAATAGCACAAAACTAATGTAAGTCATAAGACATGGTCTGCGTGGAAATATAAGATAACATTTGGTTGTTTTTGCCTTTTGAGCATAATCGATGGTGCAAAGTTTGCACTACATTATGGATCCTAAATTTTCTGACTTTTCGAAACTCAAAGTTGAATATTAGATAATAACAGTGTGATGTAGTTTGTTTATGTCTGCTGCAGGTAGAGCTGGGTCAATAAAAGGAAAACACACACAGAAAGACAACAGTTTAGCCTTATTTTCTTATAGTATGTTGAAAAAATATGCATCATAACACCTACCTTTTAGATGGTCGCTTGAATCATATTCTAATCAATAAAATGACCCTTTGAAATCATTGCGTTGCCAGATCGGTCGGCGATCTTCCTTTACTCGCTAGTGTACGGGGTTGTTATGAAACGGTGGAGTCCTGCCCCTCACGCCATGCGATTGGACGGCAGTCTTTCAAGGCTGCGTTTATTCGACAGAGGAACTGCCAGTCATATCTAAAGCGGAAGGGAACAGTTTGTGACTTTTTCTAACAGCCTCTTTCTGACATATTAACATGTATTTAAAATACAATAAATACGAAAAAATTAACATCGATTGGATTTATCTTGCAAAACATTTTAATTACGTTGTATAAATGTTTTGTTTGCCCTTTGTGTGTGATCGGACGCTACCATTTGTCCAAGTATTACGGTAACGTCCGGAAGACGTACGTTGCGTCGGAATGTACCATTTCGTCGATACACCGGGAAGGATTTTGTTGTGACAGCGACAACCCGGCGGGGGGAGACGGTAAGACGAAATCTATAGCTCTTCCTCTGTTTAATTGAAATCCAGCCCATAATTAGAAGATAATAAATTTAAACGTTTGCACAGGGTTAAATGCTCAGCATGACTGAGTCGCTCAGATTTGTATGTTAGCAAGTGCAACTCATCATCCCGGACGTGCAGGTAGCACCACCATCAAAATATCAGCTAACGTTAGCCAATCATAGCTAACCTGTGATTAATGTGGCTTAAAGCGTTAAAGACAAGCAAGTAGTTTTACCATTTTATCCCTCTCGTTTTCTAAGCTAGTTTCCCATCACGCAATATTTAGCGTTGAGAAGCTAACTGGCGGCCAAACGCTAGCTTTAGCTTCGCCCGCTGCAGTTGCACTATAAAGTCGTGACTGTCCGTGTCAGGATGGATGATATTACAGCCCCTCGGCCTAATGTTATATCCCTCATAATCTCAAGCTACCTGCGATATTCAGTTTGAAATGAGATTAGTTTTGAGTGTGTTTGCGCCTTATCTGTGTCTGTAATTGATAGTACGTCAATGTTAGGCTTCTGATTTCGCAATGAAACTTCTCCCTCGTCAATCTGAATCATGCAATTTATAACGTTATTGCCTAATTATAAGGGAGATTTCTTGAATGAAAAGGGCAAGTTTAAACACAGATATTGTGTTGTCTGCAGTCAGAGTGGTGTACAATCATCTACATTTACTTTTTCTAACGTCTTGAAATTCGGTTCAGTCAGAATGTAATATCTCCATTTTTGATCCAAACATCCTAAAAAGCAACATCACCTCTCCTCTCTACTCCACTCTAGAAGCCTTCCGATTGAAGATGTTGTGTCTGATTGGGGATGTGGCTTATCTGATCAGCTGTCATTCATTCCTTTTGGTTTCCAGGTCATAACATAGGTTTTTTCATCTTGGAGCAACAATGGCTTTCAGCAAGGGATATCGCATCTACCACAAGCTGGACCCACCCCCCTACAGTGTCATAGTGGAGACAAGGACCAGGGAAGAATGCCTCATGTTTGAATCGGGGGCTGTTGCCGTTCTGTGTAAGACATCTTGTTTGGTTGCACTGTAATGAGAGACCATTCAAATACTCTTTAAACTTTTGTCCCAAATAAGGATGCTGCCAGTTAAATAGAGTAATAAGAGACATATTGACTGTTGAGTGATGGACGTCATTTTGTGCACAAAGTCACACTGCATGCTGCATTTTGCTGAAAGGAGACTACCACAGATATTTTCCTTACATTGTGTTCCTTTTGTTTGTCTCCTAGCGGCGGCAGAGAAGGAGGCCATTAAAAACACATACACCAAGATTGTTGATGCCTATGGAATCCTGGGTGTCCTCCGCCTAAACCTGGGTGAGCTACAGAAACTCCTTCTCTGTTCTCTGGTTGCAGAAATTGCCAGTGTCTACTTGGGGATTGTGACCCCCAGGTCTTTGTGTGTCTGTGACTGCCCTCTGGTTTGTAGTCCTGTTGCTGCTTACTTCTAAGCTGCTTTCTCCTGACCCCCATATGACCTTGAAGGCTCTTGTTATCACAACAAGGAAAAAGCCATGTAAAAGATTAAAGCTCAGTCATTTAGATGGCAGAGATTTGACTGGCTGATGACTTCCTATAATGGAGTGGCACCAAAGTTTAATTAACCATTTCTTGCCCAGTCTCTTAATGCTTAATGCTTTGTTGTATCTTTTCTTAATGCAGTGCTTCATATTTATCACCATATTGCCTCCTTTCTTCTGTACAATCCACCATTGGTAATGTTTTCCTGCTCTTGTCCCTTTCTTTTTCACCATACTCCATCTTACTACTGCAGGTGACTCCATGCTCCACAGTCTGGTGGTTGTGACAGGATGTAGCTCTGTAGGCAAGGTGCAGGATTCCGAGGTTTTCAGGGTCACACAGACAGATTTTATATCACTGAAGAACGATCCAGGAGATGAGGACCGTATCGCTGAGGTGCGAAAGGTTCTGAACTCAGGACACTTCTACTTTGCTTGGTCTTCCACTGGAGTCAGCATGGACTTAAGTCTCAATGCACATCGCAGGATCTTAGAAGACACTACAGATAACCGTTTCTTTTGGTAAGAGTGTGAAATGATTACTTTTGCAAGGTTATAAGGAGAGTAGTAGACAGATATTGTGCTTTAAAATCTGTGAAGTAGTAGACAGATATTCAGCTTTTAAGTCTGTGAAATAGTAGATGTGAGCTAAGTACATGTTCTGCAATCTGCACAGTCTTTTGTGGTATAATAGTTTCTTCCAAATGCGTGATATGGGGGCTGTGTTATTTGCAGCTAAGGTGTGAAAATTCGCTGCTCACACCGAATTTGTTTGTGTGCCTACTGTTGTGTCTGTCTTGATGTCATGAATCAATAGGAACCAATCTCTGCACCTTCACCTGAAACACTACGGAGTAAACTGTGATGACTGGCTGTTGAGGCTGATGTGTGGCGGTGTGGAGATCAGGACCATCTATGCAGGGCACAAACAGGCCAAGGCCTGCATCTTCTCTCGCCTCAGCTCTGAACGAGCCGGCACACGATTCAACGTCCGAGGAACAAATGACGATGGACAGGTGGCCAACTTTGTGGAGACTGAACAGGTGACTCAGATCTTTGACACTTTTATTCAATCTCGCCTCTTCTTTATGAGGTTTTATGAAAAAAGCAATTCAGTTTCTGTATGCTCTCTGCATGGCAGTACTGTTGTCAGGTGCCAGTCAGAGCAGGATGCAGTTACAAACATATTCTACGACACACTGAATAGCTTTAGGTATTTTTTTCTTTCTCTTTATTTTACACATTAAACAATAGACATAAGATAGAGTTAATTAAATGGTGGATGTGTCAGAACGTTAATACATCAGGACAGCACAGTGTTGTTACAGAAGGGATGGGAGTGCAGTGCCAGGTACTGTGGAAGTAGATCTCAAGTGTGTTTTGTGTGTAGCTAGAGCATGTTTCAGATTGTGCAATTCCCATTTCCCAAACATGTTTTGCAGAGCGAGGTGCATTCTGTAGATTACGTCGTACTGTATGAGCTTTGAGTTAGTCACTGAGAAAACATTTGTGCAGGTTTGGGTCCAGAGTCAGCATTGTGATTGATGGATAGAGCTTGATGCCAGTTTACTGATGGTTGTGTCAGGTTTGGATATTATTTAGTATATCTTAGACAGGAGGAGTTTTTTTGGAGAGGAGATGTTGAGAAAATCTGAAACTAATTCAGGACAATCAAAATTGCTCTTTTGTGTTGACTTTTGTCTAAATGGAAGATTTCACTTGGAGACACTAAATAAAGCGTTTATTCCCAATGCCATACTTCTTGACCTAGTCAAGAAATGAAGCCAGAGTATTATTATTTAAAGATGTGTTATACCCTTTTCAATCCAAGAGAGAAGGATGATGGGGTGTTTTTTTGTTAGAGAAAGTAGAAAATCTTGGATTTGTCCAGATGGGGATGGAAATTGATGAAGTGTGCACTTAGTGATCTAATTGAATTTCCACTGAGGTGTCAGATCTGTTGCCATTGTACAAATTTTTGAAACAAGACTGATATTTGATGGATTGACTGAAGAATGGCAAGTCTGTAATTTGAATGTTATTGTACAAGGTTTGTCTTAGGTTGTCCATGTGTTGTTTGGGGTCGGTCCTTTTGAGCTTCTTAGTTTCTTTATATGGTTTCTAATGTTATTCTACGTGGTTTGTTTTTCCAGTAGATGAATTTTTTTTAGTGGGCTTTAGAAGTATAATTAAAAACAAAAGATTTGTTTTTCTGCCTGTAAAGATATTGGTGTGATTGTCCAACATTGAAGGTCATCGTTTACTGTTGAGTAATGAGGTGAGGTTCCGATTAAACAACTCTGGCAGATTGCAGGAAATATCTATGACTAAATATATTGTTACCATTGTGCAGTGGGAGAGGGTGGAGTAGTTTGTTTAGTCCAGTTGATAGAGGATCTGGAAAATTTGGAGAACGGTTCAATGAGCTTGATGGTTTCTTGTAATGATATATGCTAAAGGTTTCAGTGACGATGGGGAATAGAGGGGGGAATGGGCCTGGTGCCCCTGGCAGTGTGAAGTTGTTCTTGCTCTTAATAAATCAGTGGTGCTGGCCTTTATAGCACCTATGCATGGGCCAGTATAATCACATGACCTTGGATAATATTGTCTGTTTAATCACTGGTTATCTATTGACTGTTGAGGAGCAAACCTGGTGCAGCCTTGTAGTGAAACACTATTGCTCCAGCATTTTGTGCTCTCACTGTTGAATGAAAGTACCTAACACTCATAATTATATATGCATAATTAACATCAAAACTTGTATGAAAACCAGCAGGATGGGGATCATGAGAATAATATATCAACACATCGATTTATTGGTCAAATTTCAGTCTGAATCCTTTTACTTTGCAACAGTTTTGCAGTAAGTTCCTCATTGAGTAAACTTTAGTCAAGTTAGTGTTCTGGTTTTATTGTTGGTCAGCACATTGTCAAAAGATGCACATGCATTTGAATAAGAGACTTTTCAGCTCTCCGCTGTGGAAAAATGACTGTTTGCATTGTCCCTTTTTTTAGTTCCTGTTTCAGGAAGCAACCAGGAAGCTGTAGGTTCTGCAGATTAACTGGAACTGCAGTTAAAATACCTTGTCAATTACAATAATACAGTATAAACACGTCAAGATTTGCAGCCCAAAAATTTCCATAGAGGTCATTCAGTTATTCTCTTTCAAAGTGAAAAGAGAAATTAAACATTAGATGCTACAGATGTGCCGTGGTAGTTGCATGATTCTTGTCTTGAATTATAGTGTATTGTGAGGTGTTCTGGTTAGTTTGGTCAGCCCCTGTAGTGTTGACAGCTTTTAGTTGTGCTGATTAATGACTCGGACTTCCAAAAGATGTCGGCAGCACAGCACGGAATGTAAAAAATGTCGTCCCTCAACATATGACACACTGCCTTTCGGTCTGATTTCTCCTTTACATTTCTTTTGTCTTGACAACACGGCTTGACACACATGCTGGTATTGTGAAGTCATTCCCCCATCTGCATAATACAATACTGTTCATTGATTGTGTCTCTTCTTTGTGATTAGCTGTCTTTTTAAACTCTGTTTTCATAACTACATGTGTGTTTTGTCACCTTGCAACTGAACTTAACCAAACTTTCTTCTTTTCTTCAACAGGTTATTTTCCTGGATGACAAAGTCTCATCCTTCATACAGATCCGTGGGTCCATTCCTCTCTTCTGGGAACAGCCGGGAATCCAGGTAATGGAAGCAATATCTGTCCTATAAAGCCAGCCTACAAGTGTGAATGTGAGGTTTTCATATATTAAGACACATTATATGAAAATCATGACGCATCCCTCATGTTTATGTAGAAGTCCTGACCATTTTGGAAACACTGCAGTTATAGAAGAGGCTCACGCAGTCTCAGTTGAATGCACAACTCATTTGAAGTGCAAACACTGGACTCTGGTGAAGCCCACCTGAAGCTCTTGCAAAACAAGAAAAAAACCTTTTATTAAAACACATTGTATTCGGTCATTGTCAAGACAGTGTAAAGGGGGTGAATAGTCTCCTGGTAATTACATCGGACATCTTTATACAAGTATCTTTAACACATTTTGTCCATGCTGTGTTCAGAAAAACTCCATTAAGGGTGTTTTGTTGCAACTGAATGAGAATCGGCACCCTAAAGAGCTGGATGAGAACCCCCACCTGGTATAACCTTTTTTTTCTTTTTGGCTCTTGCTGGTGCTGGCGCTTTCAAACTGCAGATGGGGGTTTCTCTGTGCAGTGCCAGAGGGCAGGGGTGAAAACCAAGGCAATCCCATTATGGATTTTTATCCAGGTCCCATACACCATACCTGTCCTGAGATTTAAAGCCAGAAGTTTAAAGAAAGCTGGGCTCACCCATTTAGTGCACACTGTAAACAACATCAGTGGGATCCTCCTGCCCTTGTCCTGACATTGCACAGACTGGTGAATGAAATCAGACATTGGGGAGGTTCATGATAGATATAGTGGTTGGTAAAGGGCATTTTTCTGTTTTCCTCAGCTCCCAGACTTCTTTGGTCAGGTGAGAGGCTGATCTTAAAACATCCCCGTGTCACTTCCCTTCCACTAAGTCTGCTGATATTCCTCAGGCAACTGGATAGGTGTTAAATTATAATATGGAAGAATCAGCTGTTGAATGAAAATAAAGAGAGAGGCCAAGACCATATTAGTCACCTATTCAGTCCACAAGGTCTATGGTTTGGTCAAATTGCAGGGTAGTGTGCTCGGGGTTGTTTTCAGACAGAACTGTAGTCCTCCTGCTTTTAAAGCATTGTTTTAGCTCTTGATCTCCTCCACCCGTTGTGGCTTTGTAGGCTTTCTCCTTCCTCGTGCTCTCTAATAAATTCCCTGAGCAGGATGGATAGTTTTGGGGGGTTTTTGTTTGTTTTTTCAGAAGAAGAGATATTTCTACATTCTACATCTAGATCTTTCTACTTTCTTAGTTACATTAGAAATAGTTGTAAATTGGTCTCTGAATCATAAATGTAGCATAGTATCATAAAACCCTGTTGGGAACGATGTAAGTTGGGGAAGTCATCCGGCTGCCCCCTCTTAATAATTAGTCATTAGTGTCCTGGTTAAACCCGAAATCATAGTTAATCATTTTTTATGGTTGTTTTTGGAATAGTCATTAGTGGAATTAAGTAATTAAGGGTAAATTATCATGTGACATTACATTAAATTTCATAAATATGCTTTATACTTTAATAAGCAGTGGATTTCTACTTTTTCTTCTGAGCGACTGCATTCAAACATTTAATCAATCAAATACAGGTTCAAGTAGCTAATGAATCAGTTGAGGAAATTTTATGATTAATAGTGAGCTGACAGTTTCTTCAGTCAAGGTCAAACCTAGTAAGTGGCATGAAATATGTAACCTTGAAATATAATGTGAACATTAATTGCTTTTAGAAGTATAAATCAGTCAAGTGACCAGTGACACTCTAGTCATCTGTTATGGATTAAAATGTGAAGAGGTCTTGGTCTGAGGTGTACAGCTGTAACCTGAGTCCTGTTTAGATGCCATCTCAGGAAGTTATTAAATATGCAAAGCATAGACCAGCACAACAGTAGAGAGAGGAAGGAGTGACAAAATGGCAGCAGCATGGAGCAAAATGTCTAGCCTTGCCAAACACAGGCCGAGCCAAAATAGGCATACAAACATTCAAGCAGATGAACACAAAGCTAAGGAAGAGATTAGCATACGCTGTAAAGAAAGGCAGAAACTGGAGTTGTAAGGATACAGTGAGAGTCCAAGTACACTCGGGAGATCCCAGTAATGTTCCCAGAGATATTCTCAGTAATAATGATTTTTTTCAGTTGAAGCAATTGGAGACTAGAAAATAGGGAGATTTGAGAAACAGAGTAATAATCAAAGTTTGTGAACAGTTAGATGTGTAGGGAACAACAAGGGAACAAGTAAGGACCTGCAGTGCAGAGTCACTAGATCTCTGTCAAACAACCACTATGCAAGCGTCCTGCTAAGCCTCTGAAGGTGTGGTCATGTGCGGTCATGTCTGTCTGTGATGTTTATCGTGATTCAGTCAGAAACCCATGTACTCGCAAAATGAGAGGGTGTATATGAAAGCGAGGAAAGAGGAAAAATGTGATTTATAGTTTTAACAAAGACGCTGGAGAGATGATGGACAACAAGGTTTCTCTGCTGCCCAGTGTCTTTGTCTCTGTATGAACAAATCTCCCTCTGCTGCCCCTGTGATGCTGTTGTCCTGTGCCATTGGGGAGGGGGGGGGTTGCCACTGTTCAAATGTTATCCAAAATTTCTGTCCCAACGTCATTCTTCACAACCGACATTCCTTTAAAGGGTTTGACATTAACTAAAAAAGGACACTGTGTGACTTTTTTTGTCTGTTCTTGCTGTCTCCGCCCTGCAGGTTGGCTCTCATCGTGTCAAACTCTCAAGGGGATTTGAGGCAAACGCACCAGCATTCGAAAGGTAATTAAAATCTTCTGCGTGTGTGTCTGCGTGGCAGTTTTGAGCTGCTTTATCTGACCTCTCGACAGATTGCCACCCCTCTGAGGAGCAGAGGAGACACCATAATGCTATGTCTCCTACAGTGACTACCCACAATAGAGCTCTCCAGACTCTTGAAGGAGAAGATGTTAATTGAAGTGTGTCCTTAGAGGCCGGTTATTGCAGGGAACAGAAAGGACACATTAGTAGACCTTGATTAGCGGTCGACTTTAATAACCTGTATTTTATATTTATTGCAGTCCTTCCTTGACCTTTTGTACAGCTCTTTTGGAAGTGAAATTATTTGCATTTAATTAAATATGTGTGTGTGTGTGTGTGTGTGCATTAAAGCTTTTTATAACTCTACATTAAACAATAAAAAGTATTGACATTCTTCATGTGTGCATGGCATTCAGATCATGCTCATTGTATGCTCTCACTAGTTGTATTCTTCCAAATTCTACTCAGAAAGTTGCAAAAATAGCTCTGCTGCTCGGTCTTTGATTACTCATCTTGTCTTAACTGGCAGTAAATTGTGGAGACCAGGTGGGCCTGTGACTAATATGAGTGTCTTGGAATCATCCACATTTTTTATCTAAAACATTTGTTGTGTTTCTTTACCAAAAGTAACTAAATGTTTGCAAGTCCCCCCGCATCATTTTTAGCATGAAGCTCATGAAGCTGATACCAAAAAAATGTTTGTACTGTAAACACATTTTTTGGTATCAAATTCATATGGACAAATGTATTGACATCATAAAAATGAAATCTGTGAATATTTTCTCTAAATCATTCTAACTTAAGCATTTTAACGTTTCTCAGTATCTGCCCATGTCAGGACTTAAAACTCATCATTTTTAATATCTAGTCAATTCTCTGCAGTGATCACCTAATATGTCTCTGTTGAAATTCCTAAGATAGTGCAAGGCCAACAATAACATCTCTTTATAAACACGGTAACAGTAGCAGAGTGTAACGTAGCTCTGCTTTTCTCTCTGCTGGGTGATGCTGCCACTCCATCCATATCTGCAACACAGAAGTCATTTAAGTGGCACTGTCCCTTCCTTTGTGCGTCCAGCCTTTACAACTATGCAAAGCACATAGGAAACAGAGTTTATGTAATGCACTCTCTCAGTTGTTAGATGCAAGTGTCACAGCTATGGAAGGATGCATTAAAATACAAATAAGCAAAAAGACTTTTGAATTCATCGCACATTCATATTCCACTGAGTCAAAAACTGGACGCTTGTATCCACCGTTGATCTGTCTTGCCCCATTCAGAGTAATTTGCATTCCATGCCACACATGTACAAGCAATCATTGTTTAAAAAAAAAACAAAAAAAAAAACACTATACAGGGCTGGCAGTGAGTTTGTGGGTAATTGAATGTGTCTCTGTACAGTAGAGATGTGGTTCCCAGCAGTTGTTGAAATGTTGTTAACAAGCATGAAGGCTTTGATGTGTTCTGATAAATGCTAGTATTGGTGCACCATTAGTCTGTGATGGCATTTTGACATTAACAGTACTGACTTTGTGCATGTATATGTGTTGTTCAGACACTTCACTGCACTGCGGCGGTTGTATGGTAAACAGGTGATCATCAACCTGCTGGGGAGTAAGGAAGGGGAACACATGCTCAGCAAAGCATTTCAGGTATGAGAAACCCTTCCATGTCCCTCAACACTGACATTTACTTTTAAGACCTTTATCTGATGCTCCACGAAACAGATTTAGTCCAAATCACACTGGTGTTTGTCAGAATAGATACTGTCATGTTTCTCTTTTGCAAGCCCACACAGTATTCTATCTTGTCCCTATTACTGTTCCTTGACCTCTTGTCAGGTCACATTTTCCTCTGAGGTCTTTGAAAGGAAACCAAGACATTTCCTGGTCAGCCAGTGCTGGAAATTATGGTTCTTCACGATTTGACCGCAATAACACCAAACATATTCACATTGGAAGCTGTAGATTATGGTCCAGAAGCTGTGGAATCCTGTTGACATCCATTGTGGACTGTGGGTGTTTTATTAGCAAAGTGAAATGTACAAAACAGTTGCAAATATTTTACTCTACTTGGGAAAATATGAGTTATATAACTTTTATATGAAAGAGGAAGTTGTTAATATTGACAGCTGTCAACTGAGTCCTAGTTCCTAAAACATGACCCACATGTCCATAGATTACAATCAAAGATTTCCTCAGAATTCAAGTCATTGTCTGTATTAATGAATACAAACTAATGCAGCTTCGTAGCAACACACCTTGCATGCACATCATTTTTGCATTCAGTTTGAATTTCTGTGAATCAAGTCCTCCTCCTCTCTCTGCCATTCTTAGAGTCACCTGAAGGCATCAGAGCATGCAGCAGCAGTGAAAATGGTGAACTTTGACTACCATCAAAATGTGAAGGGAGGCAAGGCAGACAAACTCCACAGTGTCCTCAAACCCAGCCTCAGCAAGTTCATAGAGGAGTGTGGCTTCTTCTACTACTCTGGGGAGACGGGTATTGCAAGGTCAGAAATCACTCCAGACGTGTTTAAAGTAGTCATGTCATGTTTGTTTTGCCTCTTTTAATGTTATAACATCTTCTTTAGGACTCAGGGTGGGACCATTAGGACCAACTGCCTGGACTGTCTGGATCGAACCAACAGTGTCCAGGCCTTTTTTGCCCTTGAGGTAGATATTGTCCACTAGTTAATTGATGGTGAATGATTTTGTTCTCTCTCTGCAAGAAATAAAATAAAAATTGAAAATGGAAAATGTGTTATTAAATATACTTTGACAGCTGTTATTATACCTGAGCGGCCCACCCAAGTAAAGTCTACAGTATGTGTGGGGAAACAGTGAAATAGCAGTAACAGGTCCATTCTTTTATGGTGATGTTGCTTTTGGTCTAACCCCCTGTTCCCCACCACACCAGATGCTGCCAAAGCAGCTGGAGGAAATGGCTCTGACAGAGAAACCCCAGCTGGTGGCCAGGTTCCAGGAGGTTTTTAGGACCATGTGGTCTGCCAACGGAGACTCCGTCAGTAAGATTTACGCTGGCACTGGTGCCCTGGATGGCAAGGCCAAGGTAAACAATATGGACACACTAAATCCACACAAATGTACAAGTTCACAGTGAATCACATTTTTTACTATTGAGGCAAAAATGCAATGCACAGCAGCTTATTAAAAATTTGATTATCATCATTTTGTTGGATTTTATGAATTTAAGCACCGGATACTGTTCTGAGGTGACTTATGGTGCAGCTCAGTCTATTGTAGTAACATCCTCCCAACTGTTGGCCGAGGACATGGGAAAAAAATGAATGACAGCTTTTGACTAACACAAATTCAGCAAAATTTAGTATTGAATGTGCCATAGTTTTAGTTAGGTGAATTCTGTTTTTGTCTGTCTTTCACCAGTATCGACTCTTCATCAGTTGATTTCTGGAGTATGCTCACAACAGCCTAATGTATGAAATCATAGAAGGGGGGACCTTAATAGCCACAAAGAGCAATGGAACAAAAGAATCCAGAAACCCTGTGCTGTATGTTGACCGAACTTGGGACTTGAGTTGTTAGTATTTTAAAAAAATGATAGCGCCCAGTTGTGCATTGTGCACACAGTGACAGACTTCTGCATGAACCGTTGATCCTCTCTGCGTGTATAGCTGTGTGCTTCTGTTTCTTAACTCTTGTGTGCTGTCTCTTTTTGCTGTCCTCTGGACCTCTCTACCTGTGTGGTAAGTTAACAAGCCAGTTGATGTTGTTTTTGAGCTGTGGGTCTATTTCTATTGATTTCAGTGCCTGTGGGTTAAATGATGATGATGGAGGATGGGACAGGTGGGACCTTGATTTTATTCCCCTTAAGAGACTTGGTGATGCATACTGTGTTGACCTGGAAAGCTCCATGGAGATGTCTGATCCACAGAATCTAGTTAAAAAGAAAAAGCTTGTTTAGTCATCATTTTCTTACTGCAGTACCATTTCAAATTGTTGCCTAAATTCCTTGGGAACATCTGTCGTCTTGCACCTTGTGAAGCAGTTTTGATCCTTCCTGGTCAGACCGAAAATCTATACTTCTTTTCTTCTCTTCCATGGCGAGTGGGGCGTATGGACTTGTTTTTACACCAAGAGTATAGCTAATGATCAAGAAAGTTTTATCTAATTGTTGTAATTTATTTTGTGTGTGTGTGTTTTAGGCGGGAAAGCTAAAAGACGGCGCTCGTTCTGTGACAAGGACCATCCAGAACAACTTCTTTGACAGTTCCAAACAGGAGGCTATAGACATCCTGAGGCTGGGCTCCACACTCAACAGTGATTTGGCTGACAAAGCTCGGGCCTTGCTCACCACTTCCAGTCTTTACGGTAATTCTTTGCAGCATGTTCAACATGACGTTATTGTTTTATTGAGTCAACAGATAACGTCTTGCCAAAAATGTGCTCATGAATAGCGTAACAACTACAAGTCTTTGCTCCATATTACGTGTTGCAACTTCTATGTTTTTCAATTTTAACAATATCATTTCCTTTCTGCTCTTCTGAGGGGGGATTGTTTGAATATTTTGACATGTTTTGACCCGTATCTGTTGTAGGCCTGTGAGGCAGAGGCTACCCTGCACAATAGATGGGTTTGTCTGCTCTGTGTCAAGTGGGAAGTGTAATCTCCATGTGTCAGCTCTCTGTCCCAGTTAGATTAATGCTGACCAACTGCTCTGCTAGCATTATCTGTTGAAGCACTGGTTAACCCGCCCTTCTCTCCCTTCTCTCCCCCCACCTTCCTCTTACGCACAATCTTAGTCACTGAGCCCGTCTTACAATCAGGTATAGTAACTGACGGATTGCCCCAAGTGGATGGATCTTTTCATCCTGTCATATAGTCATCCTATCATTTGTGTTTGCTGCTCATTATTGTTCATTTATAATCTGATGTTGGTCGTGGTTTAACTCTCTGTCTGTTGCATGTCATCAGGCTTTTGCAATAGTGCTAAAAAAAAAAAGAGAGAGGATGCTGAATTTGTAATAAAATTTAACATCAGTGGAAATATACAGACAGAAATCAACCATTACCAATGTTGATTATTTGAATCTTATCTGTATTTCAACAGAAGTCTGTTTTGTATCCTTTCTTCCATGCCCCATGTTTTAGAACATTGTTTCAGTCTTCCCCTGTTGTGGATGTTCTCCCATAGGTTTTTGGTTTTGATTAGTGTTTTCCCATTTTTGTTTTGTTTTCCTGTATGCTGCCCTTCCTGCAGACACACTCTTAGCTCTCTCTTTTACACATACTCTCCTCCTCCCTACAGCCTCCCCAAGAGTATTGCTAGGAATGTGTCAGAACTACCATAAATACACGAGGCCCAAGAAGATTCGAGTGTGTGTCGGCACCTGGAATGTCAACGGGGGTAAACAGTTTCGCAGTATTGCTTTCCGCAACCAGACACTCAACGACTGGCTGCTGGATGCTCCAAAGAAGGCAGGGCATCCTGAATTGCAGGGTATGTCTGTGTTTATTTATCTGCACTCACTGATGGTAAATGTCATCTCTGAAAATTGCTTTTCATAGGGCTGCTCTTATTTATGAGGTTAAAGGAATAGTTTGACATTTTGATAAATATGCTTTTCCGCTTTCTAGATGAGAACATCGATACCACTTTTATGTTTTATCAGGCACTGCTTATTGTAGCTGAGGACCAGGGAGCTAAATATTCAACCACAGCTGACATTGTTCATACTGAGCATTTGCTGAGTGAATGCATTGGCAGCTCATAAACAAGATAAATCATAAGGAAGAGCCTTGAAACATAAAATTTATAATAAAAGAAAAATTTATATTTTATAATTTGGGTCTTAATGTCTTCTTAATGTCCTAATTTTGCCTATAGATTAGCAGAACATTTTACTTATTGCTATTGTTTTAGAGTAGACGGTTTTCAATGAAGCACTTGTCTACAGTAATGGTTAGTCAGTACAATGTCATGCTAAGTCATAGTTTATTGGTGAAAACTAAAACAAAATCCAGGTGGTCTTTTTTTATTGTTATTAAATTGCTGTAAAATCTTTTATCATTTCTGATCAGACACTTGTGTTAAACATTGTGTAATTTTTCCCTTTACAGACAGCAAAGCCAACCCCATAGATATCTTTGCCATCGGTTTTGAGGAAATGGTTGAACTGAATGCTGGCAACATTGTCAGTGCCAGGTATGTGTGCAAGATTCCCGCCTGAGATAACTTAACTGTTTTCTTTTTTCAACCACAACAAAGTTGATTTCAAACGTGGCCATAAATTATTTCAGATCTTGAATTTGCTCTTGAGCTAATATGATCATTGAGGTTGGGAGCTGAGCTGTTTAGGCCTGATCTGACAATGCTAATATGACTTAGCCACATGTGAACCATTTTGGTTATACAGTATATCTGGAAGAAGAACAAGGTGAATTTGGGAACATCTTAAAATTCACTCTGACCCACTTTGTTGTTTTTGGCTTGTCAGGGTGTGATATTTTTTCCTTTTCCTTTCTCTACTATGACGCATCCTTCTGTTCTTATCACAGCACTACTAACCAGAAACTCTGGGCTGCTGAGCTTCAAAAAAACATATCTCGGGACCACAAGTATGTGCTGCTGGCTTCAGAGCAGCTGGTGGGAGTATGTCTGTTTGTTTTCATCCGCCCACAACACGCACCCTTCATCAGGTATGAATTGCACACATTCTTGTTAGACACTTATCGTAGACACTTTCGCAATCATAGATAAGGTAACAGATTTAATCTTGTCACTCAATATGTTTCCAGGGATGTTGCTGTCGACACTGTAAAAACTGGAATGGGCGGGGCTACAGGTAATAAAGGAGGTGTGGCCATCCGCATGTTGTTCCACACCACCAGCATTTGCTTTGTCTGCTCCCACTTTGCTGCTGGCCAATCACAGGTCAAGGAGAGGAACGACGACTACAACGAGATCACACGTAGACTCAGCTTCCCCATGGTGATAACCAGAAGATTAAAAAGTGATTTTAAAATGTTTTTTTGTGCATGACATAAGCTTAACCGCATCCATCTTGTCCGGGCCAGGGTCGTCTGCTGTATTCGCACGACTACGTCTTCTGGTGTGGAGACTTCAACTATCGAATCAGTCTGCCCAACGAGGAAGTGAAAGAGCTAATCAGACAGCAGAACTGGGATGCCTTGACAGCTGGGGACCAGTTGGTGGACCAGAAGACTGCTGGTTTGGTATGACCTACAGCACAAGTGCATGTTTCCATCCCTAATGACTTTCACTTCCTTTCAACAGTCCTCTGTGAGCTATAACACCAAACCTGTGTGTTGTGGCACGTACTAATGCAGGTGTTTCTTCAACAGATTTTCCGAGGTTTTATTGAGGGGAAGTTAGATTTTGCCCCCACCTATAAGTATGACCTCTTCTCAGAGGATTATGACACCAGTGAGAAGTGCCGCACACCAGCATGGACTGACCGCATACTGTGGAAGAGGAGGAAGTGGAACTTTGACAAAACGGGTAAGATACTGAGCCACTGCAAATAAGTCTTACCAGCCAATATAATCTCCTTCTGCGCCACCTCAGCCCTGGAGACTGAAGACGTTACAACACTAGAAAATTTAGTTTTAAGCTTATTTATCCTGCCTGCCTTCTTTCATTCTATACTTACACATGACAGAATAAAATCATAAGGATGCTTGATCGATTTGTACATTTACACATTTTCCATTTTTGCAGCTGAGGAGATGAATGTAGTTGGGGCAGCTTCTACATCTGGGGAGAATGAGGACGATCCAGATCATCCCTGGTGCCCTGGGACTCTGAAATACTATGGCAGGGCTGAGCTTAAGACTTCAGACCACAGGTAGGTCACAGCATATACTGTATCTATAAAGTCTTCATGGCAGTATAAGTTGCTGCTTTTCCTTCTTATGTCACATCTGTGTGAGCAAATGATCACATAAACTCTGAGATCTAACAATAGTGCAAACATGTATATGTATATATTTCTTTTTAATCAGTCACCACCATCATCAATGTCCCCTCACTGTCTCTAGGCCTGTGGTGTCGATAATAGACGTGGACATCCTGGAGGTGGACCCAGAGGCTCGGCACCAGGTCTACAAAGACGTCATTGCCCTGCAGGGTCCTCCAGACGGCACCATCCTGGTGTCACTGTGCTCCTCTGGCCCTGAGGACTACTTTGATGATGCACTCATAGACGAGCTGCTGGACAAATTTGTTCAGTTTGGAGAGGTCATCCTCATCAGGTGAGCCTGACATTCGTAGCACAGACAGACACACAGACAGAGACGTGTATCACCTTCAGACAGACTGCATTGACAATGTCCTTGTTTTGTCAGGTTTGTTGAGGAGAAGATGTGGGTGACCTTCCTGGAAGGTTACTCTGCTCTTGCTGCTCTATCACTCAGCGCTTCCACAGTAAGTCATCACTGATTATATGAATTTATTCTCAGCTATAGAAATCATCAACCCTGTGCTACATTTGAAGATATGTTTCAGACACACACAGAAGCCATTTATCTGTGGAACCTTTCCATCAGTTGTATGTCTAGTTCCTACTGTTTCTCTCTTGGTTGGATTGTAGGTTCTTGGCAAGATGATCGACATCCGTCTGAAGAGTCCAGGCTGGATCAAGAGTCTGGAGGAGGAGATGAGTGTGGAGAGGATCTGTGGGAGCATCCCCACCTCAGCCAGTTCCACCCTGCTCGCTGAGGACACAGACATGGGCGACGATGATTACGATATGGAAGGTGAGGAGTGACACGCGATCCCGATCCTTATCCTCAAAATTGTGGCTATTATGATCATTTATGTTAATGTTTTTGCTACCACTTCTGTACCAGGTGATGTGGACGATGAGGTGGAGGAGATCCTTCCCCAACACCTGCAACCTGGAGCGGGCTCAGGCCCCGGGACCTCCCCTCTACCATCCCCCCGCAGTAGTCCCTGTCCCTCCCCCACCCACGGAGAACCTTCGGCCCCCAGTAGGCCTAGTCGTGGACAACCCTCCCGACCTTCACAAGGTAAATGCAGCATGACATGATAATGGAATCAGGTTGCTAAAAGTACAGTCCCGTCATGTGCTCAGGCTCCAGTTTCTACCTGCTGGAATATAAACTGTAATTTTGTTGTGTTTGTAATGAAGCAGATTTAAGTCCACCATCACTGAGGAGAGAAATTCCAGGTAAAATGTAATGTGTGATGAATGAATCTATCTAGCATTAGAGGGTTTGCAGTGTGTCCTGCCGTGAACCACTTCATTCCTTGTTGAATGATGCAGTGTTAAAATGTGTGCAGTGTTTGTTTCATCTTTTCTTTGGTCTGAAACACTGAATCACAACTGTGCACAAGGAACAAATTGTAGGATGTTTTATAGATGTTTTTCCTCATTTTTGGAAATAGGGCATATATTTTGATTTATGTTTGACCAGTGTGCTTTTTCAAAGAAAAGAACCTGTTTATATGATTTATTTTACATTCAAGGCATTAAGACGTGTTTTTTTCCCAGAGAAATTGTACAAAAGTATGTTCTGTATTGGGAGTGCAAAAACATAGGAGTGCATAAACGAAATGTTTGGGAAACAATTGCAAATTTTAATTTTTTTCTCCTAGGGCCTCCTGTTGACTTCCAGCCTGGTGCTCCCACGTCTCAAAACATGGAGCCCAAACGTCCGCCTCCCCCTCGTCCCCAGGCCCCCCCAGCCAGACCGGCACCCCCTCAACGCCCACCGCCACCTTCAGGTAAAGTATAATCTTTACCCTTCTTGTATGCAGTTGATTAAAGCCTAACATTTCTGACATTTGAGTCACAGAAATGTAGCCTGAAACCTCAGTCAGAGCAGCTAAATGAAATCCTGTATTGGATATTGTGGATAATTTATTCAGCCTTGTACAGTATGAAATGCTTGAGGCAGGTGTTAACATTTTCACCTTTATCCCACTGCTTCACCTCATTTCTGAAGGAGGCATGAGTCCTCTGCCAGTTAGAAAGGACTCTGGAGGTAAAGTGATCGTTGTGTATATATGTGCTTACATTGCTGAAGCATTTAATGTAGTAACTGCTGTTTTCCATCTGATGCTACACAGAGAGAAGCACATTGCTTTAGTGCCAATTCAGTAAGCTGCCATTGTTGATAATCCAGTGAAACACATGCAAACACTGCTTCATATATGACAACTGAAATCCAGAATTTTAGACCATGCTTTATTGTCTCTTGGCTCGTCCGTTTGACTTTGCACTACCACAAATTTGATTCAGCTCATTGAGGTCCGTTCAGCCCACTAGGCATTTGCTTTGAATATTGGCATGCATGTGGCAACATGGCATGGTGTCAAATCAAATCAATCTCGGAAGTGGAAAGACGTTGTGCGGTTGCTGAGTCATGCTTGATTTTAGGTGAGCGACTCCTAGGTTATGTAGGTCATGATGAGGTTTTCAAGTTGAGAGATGGTGTCTTAGGTCAAGTTCAAAATGAAGTGCCTCTGGTTCATCCTCGAATCACTCCACATGTAGTAATATTTATAACTATCCCTCCCCTGTGGTGTATCTGTGAATACTGTACATGTGTTATTAACTGTCCTAGACACTGTTGCCCTTACTTGAATTTAGTTAATGTGGGTGTTGCTAGTAGGTCATGATGTATTTTTTTTCGTATTGTACCAACAACACTGCAGCTTTTAATCTATCTAATCTGTTTTTGGTTTCCTGCTGTACTTTATTTTGAAAATACTGTTTCCCCTCTTTGACTTTAAGACTGTGGCAGGTGTCCCAGCCCACTGCTTGGTAGGAGAGGCAGTGAAGGTAACTGGCAGTGTCTTTAAATGTCATCTAACCCCTGTAGTATTACACCCAGTCATCAATGTTTTTGATGCCTTGTTGACATTGATGGGTCACTGTTGACCAATTTGGTTTCATTGTCGACCATATTAGTCGCTTAGTATGTGTTTGGTAGACTATACTATATCTAACCATAAAGGAAGGACTCTGTGTCCTTCGATTCTCTCAACAATCATTCATCCAACTGACTTCATGCTTGGCGAGTGTATTGCTGAAGAGCCAAGGAAGTGCAGCGTCGAGTGTGAAGCAGTTTGCTTGAGCAGTTTTCGAGAAACATAAAAGGAGAAACATCACCCTGCAAGTAAAAAGCAGTGATGTAGGTCTGAGCGCTGATGCCCTCAATGTGCACACAGATGCAGTTCATTCACTAAGCGTGGAGAGTGACGAAAGTGTTAGCTTGGAAGATTTGAGGTGGAAACTGGTGTTATTTTATTATTGTTTAAACCTTTTTTTAAGCCATACTATGCAGGATTTGTCAGTTGCTTTTTGTAAATATTCCAAAGTTGGTCCCTCCTCCCAAGGGGCGAGGAGTATTTTTTTCAAATTATATTTTTTTAATGTAAACATTTGGGGTCTGAAAGTAAATCACTACTTGGAATATGGACTAAACAATTGTTGATTTGGTGATTATAGTCTTTTACATAACTGGGGAGATGAGGTGAGTTAAAGGAAAATCCCTTTGGTCCTGACTTGAAAGTCTTTAAGTCAACTCAGCTACACTAATCCAGTATGATCAGTGGGAAAATCCTCCTACAGGCAGGTAGCTATCCAGACTCACAGCATCTCAGGCTTCACTGCTCTGCTGCATTGTTCCCACCACACGCATTTCCTGGTGCTTCTTGTCAAAGTGTTGTCACTGGGAACACCTGCCTTCATGTGTGTAACAGTAATGTGGTTTGGTTTCCTTTGTGCCGCAAAGGACCAAAAAGCCCTGCTCTTCCTCGGCCAGATGCTGCTGCAGGTGAGTGCCACAAAGCATGACGTAGCCTCACTTAGCATTAATGCGCCAATGAAGACGGAGGATTGTTACTCAGTCACATAGGTTTGTATGTTTCCCATGACAGTCCAACTTTATGTGGAGTTTCCCTGTGTAGGGGTGATATGGGGCTGAGAGGATCCCTGACTGTGTACTGTAATCCTGTGTTGCGTGTTTATGCCCTGACACAAATTAAGCTTGTCCCAGGGTGTAGGATGGAGTTTGGTTGCTTAGCCTATCAGTGACTTGGCCTGTCTTCACCTGACCCATTTGTATGGCATGTGTGAATGTGGTTAGCCGAATCCCTCTGTCACAGTAAGTGTGTGTGTGATTAGCAGGGTTGATTTACTTTTGGTGTCTGTACAGCGAGGTATTACACAGAAGCAGACATCTAAGTCGCGTGGGAACATGTTCGCAATCTCTGAGAGGGGTTCAGCATGAGAGAATAGGGAAAGAAGAGGTGTGTGCTCGCAAGCTGTGTGGTAAGCAGTTGGCTCAGAGAACAAGGCCTGC
The DNA here is from genome assembly GCA_037975185.1 of Centropyge bicolor. Lineage (NCBI taxonomy): Eukaryota > Metazoa > Chordata > Actinopteri > Pomacanthidae > Centropyge > Centropyge bicolor. The sequence continues at coordinate 1,892,993 of JBBMOC010000016.1, read as the reverse complement.
CTCTCCTCCAGACCTCCTGCCGCTCAGGAATGACTGAGTCATCGTTAATAATGAAGTCAGCCAGGGGGAATTTGGTCTGTCTGAGGTTGGGGTGGGTTTGCAGTGTAGTTGAGTGTGATTTAATTCAGTGCTTTTTATTCACTCGAATGTCCTGCACTTCCTTACATCGCTCCATAGGGGGCACAGCCCTCATGATATAGTCAGAACAGTACCACATTTTCTTTGCTAATGCAGTTGGTTTGTCTCTCTTAACTCTTTCAGGTCGAGGCCAGGCAGCAGTTGGAGCCCCTGGACCTGGAGGTGCTCCAAGACCAGTGAGTTTACAAGTCTGATTATTCGTATTTCTGGATTATATGACTGATTTTTACCCACTTTTTTAATTTCTTTAATTTCTTTCTTTTTTAATAACTTTTTTCCTGCTCTTTATTTCGTCAACCAGAATATCCCCCCTCGAGCTGGTGTAATCAGCATGCCCCCTCAGGCTCGCCCACCTCCTCCCTCTCACCCTGGAGCACCCAGACCCATCCCAGAGGTGCATCCTGGGGCACCTCGGCCCATCCCAGACACCCACCCTGGAGCGCCACGACCTGTGCCCAGTGCGCAGGCGAAACCGACTGACCTGCCTCTGGGTAAGGACACGTCTTCTCATTAAGGACAGTATACTACATTATGAAGACTAGAATGTTACTAATTGATGCAATGAACTTAAACTTTCTGTTTCCTCCTCTCTCAGGGCCACCTCCTATAGAGCCCCCTGCAGCGAGACCCCAGGTTCCATCACCCATGCAGCCACCCATGCAGCCCCAACCAGCTGCCCCTTCAGCTCAGTCCCAACTCCCACCTCCGATGCAGCCTACACTTCCAGCTCCACTCCTGCCACAGCAGGCTGCAGCTCCTAAAGCAGGCCCCCCTCCTGCTGCTGCTGCCCCTGCCGGGCCTCCACAGGGTCTAGCCTCTCCTAAACCCCCTCCACGTTCCCGCTCCTCTCACGCTCTGCCACCTGATGCTGCCAAGTCTGAGACAGCCCCAGCTGCTCAGGTTGGTGCCAACTTCCTTTTCATTAAATTACTGGAATTTCAGCAACTGAACAAAGAACACTAACACAAATATCTATTGAGTACACTGAGGTTTTTCTGCTTACATGTAGTTAAATCATGTACTACAGATTGCTGCTGAAATTCTGCTCATTAGATGTTTTAAATTGTGACAAGTGCAGGACACGGACACTGCGACAATAAGAAGAAAGCCTCTTTCTGCGTCTTTGTCTCACATCAGATGAGCTTAGTTGTCTGTGTCATTCTTCCTGCTTTTGTCTCTCTGATACATTTGTCTCTCTCTCACAAGCTGGAGAAGCCCTCAGGGTGACAGGTACTTGATATTAAACCACCTCTTTTGTCTCATCTTCCATAGCACAACAGTCCTCTTCTCTGATGTTACCACCTCTCATTCCCAGTAACCTCCTCCTCTCTCATTTCATAATTGAAATTCCTTCCTTTCACATCTTCTCCTAAGTTATTTTAACCTTTAGTCCACTGCAAGGCCATGCATTGTTTTGTGCTCTGCTCACAAAATGGAGCATTATTTGTTTTCTTTTTTGTCGGTCAACATATCAAACCATAGATGACATGAAAAACAGATGAATATACAGTGTTTGTCGTTGGCCATTTTTCCCTCACGAGTCCTTTCATATGTGCTCGCTGTGGTTCAGGTCCTGAGAGTAAGCACATATGTAATGACGTTGACATTTTGTTTTGACAATTTGTATGATTTCTTTCATTTGTATTAGAATTGGTGATTGCATGTGGACTGTGATACATACATCAGTTGTCAACAGTAGTCAGTGTAGTTAATTAAACCCAATACATGTTTGTAAATGTGTCAAGTTGGCCTGATTGAAGGTACCCTGTGGAGTTTTTGACAACTAGATGGCATTATGGATCAGGTCCCCTTGTGTGTGTCTGGCTCTGTACACATTCCTGCCAAATGCACAGGGCGAATGTGTCGTGCATGCAAAGACACGAAGAAGACGACAAACAGAAGAAAAATCTTAAATAGCTGGATAAATAGCTTTGTTAAGGACACACACACACTGGGTTTAAGTAAGAGTAAATTTGTTAACAAGAAAACTCCAAAGGTTATCTTTAATTTTTGTTCTGAGCTAGAAAGAAGATTATAATCAGCAAACAATTTATGGTTCAACACTCAAGTAATATTAGCTCCTGGTTCATGTTTTGACACAGCATTTGTTGTGATAGTTAATTAGCATTGTCGTTGTTTTGTTCTTTCTTAGACCAATGGACTGAATGGAATCCAAAGAGAAGCACAATGGAAGCCCGACCCCTTCGACACACTTGCATCTGACTTCCTCTCCTCCTCCTCCTCCTCATCTTCCTGGCACACCACCCAGTCCCTGACAAGAGGCTCCTCTCTGCGTGCACCTCCCCCGGTTCCTGCATCTACGTTGTCCTCAAACACTCTTCCCTCATCCTTCTCCCTCCAGTCCTCCGCTCTGTCGGATCTGCAGGTGCTCGATTCGTCCTCCTCTTCCTCACTCTCCACCCCGTCACCGTTCGCCTCCTCCCTTCTCCCACCTCCTCCGGTCCCATCTCGTAGTCGCTCGCAGGAGACACTACGCGCCTCCCCTGGGCCCTTCCCAACTGACCCGCTTCCTGCTCGACCCAGCAGCACCAATCCCTTCACAGGCCCACTGGCGCAGCAGCACCGCTCGCTCACCCCGGACTTCAGCGTCCAGCGTCCAGCCCAAATGTTAAACCTTCAGAGGACCATGTCTGCTCTCACGCAGCCACTCGTCCCCACCTCCGCTTCAACAGCAGCCCCTGTCGCCGGCGCTGCACCCGCCTCCCACCTCCATAGGACCATGTCCCTGTTTGGACCACCAGCTGCTCTTAATTCTGCTCCTCTGCTCCCCCTCGCCCCTGAACCGTCTCCAGTCCCTGCCTTGCCTCTGGCACCGCCCTCCTCCATTCCGCCTGCCCTCGCGCCTCGTCGTCAGCCGCCTCCCACAGGAGGGAAACCAACCCAGCAGTGGGTCACTTTTGATGATGATTTTCCACAGTCAACAAAAACACCACAGGCCCCCATCTTCCCTCCCACCTCCCAGACTCTGCCTTCTCGTTCTGTGTTTGACTCGGAGCCTGACTGGTTGTCCTCGACCCCCTCGGTATTCCCAACCCTCCCTCCTCCCATCCCAACTAGAACGGTAACCAGTAACCCAAAGCTCCCAGAGGACCCCAGTGGCAACTGCTTCTTCCCCAGGGAGTCCACAGAAAGTTAGATCACTATTAATATGTAAAGGGCATATCCAGATATGTATAGATCTATGATAAATGTGTATATGTGTGTGTGTATTGTACAAAAGAGACAGTATTTAAAAAGTATAGACCAATCCCCTTCTGAGTCACAGGAAAGGATTTGTATCTCGAGCAGAAACAGAAGTGTATGAGCCTAAACATGTGTTCTAACTTTACCACAGAGATGTTTGCTTGTTCCCTGATATTAACATTTATTTTAATATGAATCATTCTGACGTTTATTTTTATTTATGGCAGCAAACATGTGCCTGTGTCTACAGTATATAGTTATATAAAGAAGATCTATATACACAAATCACGTGTGTAATCACCAGTGCAATATCAAGACAAGCTTTCACCGGATTCAGTGTTACCTTTGTTACATTGGTTGACACACTGCGGCTCATATCCATCCTTTTGACTGATCTGTCCATTAGAACGATTTTTCTCAGAGTAGAGGTTAACCATCTACTTTCTCAGTTTACATGTAGTAGAAGGCTATGCACTGCAGGTTTTACATTTGCCCTCAATGTTGCAGCAGTCTGCAGCAGTCAGAGAATTGCTTTGACTTGCAAAGACTTTTTTTTTTCTGTTCTTCTGTGTCTGAGGGGTGCAAATTTAAAAAGTCATCCCGTGCACTTGCTTTTATCATGAATGTACTTTATGTTGCACTGGGTTTTGTCATTGCCTCCTTACCGACACAACAGAGTGAACAGTACAAGTCAGTGTCATAGTCAAGTCAAACTGATGCTCTGTAATATCATCTCATCCACTTGATATTAAGACATTTTGTTCTCTCTCTACTCACTCACCATTCTTCGTCTATGGGCTGGTACGCTTAGCTAAATATATTTTGTAGCTCTATATCAAAGCCGATACATAGCGATTATGTATAAATGTATGTTTTCAATATGGAAACTACTCGCTTAAATGTGTGTATGTGTGTTTGTGATGACCGTATCAGTGGTTTGCACAATGTAACTGATATGCACTGAAATGCTGGTTGTGCTCTCTTGGTTGTATTCTTGTTGATGGCGGAGCGACAGAGGAGAGGCTGCAGATTGAACAGATGAGAGGACTTTTTGACCTTTTCACCTCTGTAGTGTTTGATCCTTCTTGATTCTTTTATCCAAAGCATTTAATCATAATCATATAAATTCAAAGAATGTGGCTTATGCGTGTGTATACTAAAGTACGATGATGATGCGATTCGGGTCTGTGGACATGGTGGCAAAGGCACGCCATGCATAACAATAGGGGGCACATTTTTTTTTACTTAAACTTTTGTTTATCGCAAAAATAATGCTTTTCATTTCTAAAAGGATTTACTCTAAATAATCTATTGTTGATACTGTGGTGAGAAGTAATGTGTTGTGTTTGAGGTGCGTATCGTCCGTTTTGGTGTTTGTGTTTGGATGTGAGTGTGTGTACAGACTTAAGAGTGGGATACAGGAGCTTTTCCCCTAGGAAGTCTTCTCTTTTAAGTACACACAGTGTATTTGCTTACAGGTTCTGAACTCACAGCCAGTGTATTCACTCATGGCTGTAACTGTATTTCCGTCTCCAGCCTGCAAAGAGCCGTGGAGTGGCAGCACTGTATGCGAAAACGTTAACAATACAAGACAAAGGACTTTTTTTCCCCCCCACCACCTGAGTGAGAATTCCCACGGTAGTAAAGCTGCTCAGACCTAAAGGCATCACCAGATAATCATTTCCAGTTAATGTCTTTCGCAGGCGCAGTGTGGCCCACATTCCAGACAGTAGTGTGATTTGAGTGTTGGGTGTCAAACTCTTCTCAGCGTGTGCAGATCCATTAGTGGTATCATATGTTTTCTCCAGTTGAGAGTAATTGTTACCGAGACTCTTGATTTCATTCATGAGGTGCGAGTGTGTGTGGTGTTGTCAGAGGTGATGTGTCAGTATTTTCCCCCTGTACTACCTGCGTCACTGTTTCACTTCTGTTGAGTTGTGTAGATCGGTGTCAATGTTGACAATGACAAGCAATAGTTTTACGAAAGGATCAGTGAGAGTACAATCCTCCCTAACTCGACACATGCCAGCTGTGTCAGTCTGCTCAGATGTTTCCCCCCCAAACTTCAGAAATTGGGCTCATGGAGGATAAAACATCTGACCCAAGAAAGTACCAGCTAACTAACAGCTTCTGCGCTTTGTTTCAACACCGTGTAAAATACGTAAAATTAATCTTTGTTCACTGCACCGAAAGCAGTAGCTATCTATGTAAGCAATTGTATCAGGTCGCCTTTGCTTACATGTCGATGTCATCTCTAAAATGCATTTATTGTGTTATCCAAATGTGTGCAGTAGATACCGTATCTGCATTAAAAGTAGGTGACTAGCCAGCGCTTTGTGTCATGTCATGTTCAAGATGAGATTTTATAGGAAACAAATTGCTCCTTTTGTGAGGTTGGTGTCCCTTTTTATGGCTATAATCCATAGTAAATAAGAGTCTGTGTTGTTGAACATATTCTGTATGTATTAAAGAGAAAACATGATGATCATGTTAATATCCAATGTTCCATATTTTAAGTGCACAGCCGATTGCACATTTATGTATGAAGCAGTTTATGTTGTATGTATGCAAAAATAAATGTAAGTTTACCTGAATGTTGATATTTGTCTTCTTTTTGAGAGCAACAACTTTCAACAAGATGATCTCAGTTCAGTCAATTCATCTGCACTGCTGGAAACCTTTGAGCAAGACACACCAATATCAATTATCAAAATACAACTATACAATATTAGGAATTCCCTCCTACCAAGTTGCACCTGTTGGCCAAAGTCGAGGAATGAACACACTTAATAACTGCTCCCCTCTTTGCATAGCACTGTACACTGTATTACCACTGTATTACCACTGTATTACCATGATTCACCATTAGAGGGCAGTCATGCTACTTGGATCAATGTAACCTGCCACTAAAGGCTCATATGAAGAAGCGTCTGTCTCCTCATGCAGTCTTTAGCGTGTAATGTTACCGGTTGTAAACAAAGTGTGAGCCCAGTCTGAACAGTGTCGCTTTCACCTGACAGGTAAGTGTTACCATTTTCAGTCTTTGTAGAGAAATTGGCCTTTAACAGTCTGAGCCAGTAATTGTAAGCCGCTATAGCTAAACTGGCTAGCTTGTTACCAGTTAGCTTGGAGGTTTCTGGAAGCGTCCACATGACCGTTGCTATGGTCACAGTGTTTTCCTGAAGACCCCGGCCACTGTTTCACATACACTCATCTTTGCGTGGTTCATTCAACAACAGAATCGCGTTAAACGTCTCTTTTAATCGGGTGAACAGGAGGTGAACTGCTTTGCAAGATGGTGCAGCTGCATGTGAAGCGAGGAGACGAGAGCCAGTTTGTGTTCAACACCACTGTGGACGCGCCTCTGGACACTGTGATCCAGCACATCACAGCCATTTACAACGGGAGACTGAAGGTGGACAGAATATGTTCAGGTAAAGATGAAACACCTGCTGCTTTCTGTGCACACTGTGGAGATGAGAGGCTTCATCAGGCTGCACTCACAACTCTTTACTAATAGGTCACGTTTGAACTGGATATCTGCTTGTAAGCAAAATAACACTAGGTTAGTTAAGTTGACATAAAGCAGCAGTACTATCAGTATGGGTTGGGTGTATAGGGGCAATGATTAGTCGATTGGTTGCTTGAGCTATCTTGATAATCGATTAATCGTTTCAGTAATTTCTCCTCTCATTTGCAGGTTCTAGCTTCTTAGTTATAAGGATTTTCATGACAGTAAAAGAAGTGGGGGGTTTTTTTTTACTGTTGGCTGGGCAAAAGAGGCAATTTGAAGGTGTCACTTTTGGCTTTGGGAATTTGTGAAGAGCATTTTTCATATTTTATAGACTAAATGACTAATTGTAATTAGTAATAATCGCAACATAATGATCATCAGTTGCAGCCCTACTTACTGTTAACACTATTAATACTATTACATTAACACTAACTGTAAGTATTTTAGTCTCTAAGTACCAGTAAATAAGCAACATGGATATGCTTGTGTGTTTATGCACCCTCAGAGATCCCAGAGCTGGCAGACCATGGCATCACGCTGCCACCCAACATGCAGGGGCTGACAGAGGAGCAGATCGAGGAGCTGACACTGAAGGATGAATGGGAAGACAAGTGTGTGCCCAGCGGAGGGCCCGTTTTTAAGAAGGATGAGATTGGCAGGAGAAACGGACACGGTGAGAACGTAGCTCCTGACAGTGAGCTACACAGTTTAACAAGAACATTATTCTAAATGCATGTCATACGTTGTCAGGAAGACCTTTACAGCTGATTCCTCCTTCAGACTTCTATGCAAGCATTAAGAATGATTTTGCTAATCTGACAAATTATCTTTTTACTTTCTACCAGCTCCAAATGACAAAATGAAAGAGGTTTTGATGAGAACAATGGAGGAGGCAAAGGCACTGATCTCCAAAGTGAGTGTTAGTTTTAATACTAAATCTTATATGTTTCACTTCTTGTCTTTCTCACTGAAGCACTTTTAATTTTTTCTGTCTCTCTCTCTTCATCTTTCAGAAACAAGTTCAAGCTAACATCTGTGTCACCATCGACATGGTGAAGGAAGCCTTGGATCAGCTAAGGGGTGCGGTCATGATAGTGTATCCCATGGGACTGCCCCCTCATGACCCTATCAGGATGGAGTTTGAGGACCGGGAAGACCTTTCAGGAACACAGGTAGACAGCTGAACTCGTTTCAGTAATTAGAGTTTCCTAGCAGCTATTAGCTGATGGCAACATTAAATTAGTTTTCAGTCAACAACAAGGGCATAAGCTGCTATTGTCTGGTACATTTGGACGGAAAGCTGTCTTCACGGTCTCATTCTCTCTCCATTTCTCTGCCTCTGCCCTCCCCGTCTGTCTCCATACCTCAGGCATCTCTGCAGGTGATCACAGAGGACGAGTGCCAGCTATGGTGGGCTGCCAAAGAGATGCAGAGAGGGAAAAAACTGCAGGACTACATCGGCAAAAATGAAAAGACAAAGCTTGTGGTCAAGATCCAAAGGGTGAGAGAGCTGTTTCAGCCCATCTGAAGCAATTTTTTTTGTGTGTTTGTTATTTTTACATTCTCTGTCAGTTTTGAGAACAACTGTAATCCAATTGTTGCTGTTCCCTTCAGAAAGGACAGGGGGCACCAGCGAGAGAGCCTCTGATCACTGAGGAGCAACAGAAACAGATGATGATGAATTACCACAGGAGGCAGGAGGAGCTCAAGGTGAGGAAAGACTCAGTAAATAGGGGTACACGTTAAAAACCATGTTGCTGGTTATACAGAATATTCCTTTCTAACCTTCTCCTGGTGATGTTTTCAGAAACTGGAGGAGGCAGACGATGATAGCTACATGGACTCAGAGTGGTCAGACAGACAGGCCCTTAAAAAGCAGTTTCAAGGCCTCACCAACATCAAATGGGGGCCGAGATGAAAACCACTACTGCTCAGATTCCCACCTTGGAGCTGCTGCTCTGACCTTTACAGCGCTATATGCAAACAACTGAGATGCCTTATCACAATCCTGAAATTAGTTCCCTGTCTGTGTTATTTGACGTCTTCCAGAGAATATTTTTTAAAGCAGATGTGCTCATATGCCTTGGAGTGAGTGTATATCTGAAAGAAACAGTGGACACCCGGATACATTGTATTGTATGACAAAACAGATTTCACATGATACTCGTTATAGACTTAATTTACTTGAATTTAAATGTGTTCATCTACTGATTGTTTTAAATCTGTTGTAAAGTTACATTTTTATTGGAGCTGTGTAAACAAAATGAAAGTTTGATCTGATTTTGCTGTACATTTTTAATGCATCTATAAAATATGGAATACAATGGCTTCCAAGTAGCCTGTGTGTACACAATGTTCATACATTTTCTATGAATGACGTGTTAACATTCAACAAAGTCTCAGAGGTAGTGATTCAGCTGGAACAGTTTTATATCCCTTGGAGTGCAGGGACAAGGATGCAACACCTTTCCTCTCTTTGTCTCCTGTCAGTGGCACACTCACACACACACACACGTGCATCTGAAAGTCGGTGCTGCTCTGAGGCAGGAAGTTGCCACATAGTAGATGGTGGTTCCAGCTCTTGTCCCAGCAGAAATGAGGAAGCTGTAGAGTTCAGAGTGAGAGGGGTGAGCTGTGTGGAACTGTTGGTGTAGCTGGTGTCAAGGAACAGTGCGTTAAAAAAATAATCTGTACATAATGTGTAGAGTCAAAGGATAATTCCACTTTTTGTACATTCAACTTAGATGGATCTATACATTGATCAGCTGTGGCAGGTGAAACATATAGTCTGTGTCATAGTCTATGGTATGAGCTGCCAATTTAACTGTGCAGTTATCCTGTAAAGAAAAACGCCATTTTTTCATCAGTCATATTAGCGTTGACAGAGTATCTTTTCAAATGAACATTGGTACTCCTGTTAGGAAAGATAATACTTGCACTTAATAAACCATAAATCTGTGATGACAAGGCTTCATCCAGTGGTTAAACCCACAGAGAGTTGGGAGATGAGAGTAGCTGTATTTCATGGCTCTGGAGGTGTTATGACAGATCACATTCCCTGACTCATTATTTGGTTTTTAGTGATGTATCTGTTTCACTGATACAACTGATGATCAAACAGAACAGTATTATTCGTGAAGAAGACTGTCCTGATTTATATTACTCAAACCTCAACCACTGGTATCTCTACAGATTAGCATATTACTGACAGCTGCAGCTGCAACAAGACCATCAAATTTGGTTTAATAAACATCAGATGACTGTCTGGCAGAGCTTGACTGATAAATTGTTTGACTCTTTAGCACAGTCTGGATATGAATGATTAATGTGAAATATGGCTTACACCACATGTTGCCATTAAACGAAGCAATGCCCATGTTGCTCCAGCTACAAAGCAGAGTGGGGGTGTTGCCCATACCCAAATGAATGTAATTATTGATTTATATTATTGGTTATCCCTGTGCTTTTTAACATAAATGATGCATTCCACTGATCTGATTCAGTTTCAGGTCCTGGTGTTGTGCATGTGGCTCACTGTCACACTGTCATGACTTACTGGGTCACTTAACAGAGTCATCGTTAATGTCATTAGCAACACCTGTACTTCTCCTACTGTGACTAGTCCAAATGTTTGTTGAGAAAAAAGGCTGTGCCACTCATTCACTGCTTCCCATTCGTGGTCATTTAGCATCACTTTATTTAGCCTCTTGTGTGTTTATACAGTCAGTCCTCTTCCAGCTCTCTTCCTGAGGTCAGTTCTTTCTTTTTTTTTTACCAGTGGAAGGAGTTTTTCAGGGAGTGTTTCTTTCTCCAAATTGAGAATCTAAGGATAGAGGGTGTTGTATGATGTATTGTCAAACCACTTGAGGCAAATTTGTGATACTGCCTTTATGATAAATGTACTTGAATGAATGTGGCAGCTGTTTGATTTTACCAGTGATTTGAACCTTTTTGTGGCAGTAAACAGTTTTTCAGCCTGAAATCTTAGCTTCATTTGGTGGTGAATGTGAATAAATACAACATTTAAACAATTACAGAATTTATGGGGCCACCCATTTACAGCTTTAAACCCTGTTGATCCTTTAAAAAAATGGCTGCTCCGGCAGATTCACCTAAACATTACAAACTGAGCACTTCTGCAAAAAAATGTCAAAAGACAAGAGAGACTGATTTACAATGTAAAAAAAAAGTTCCATGTTTAGTTAATCAAAGGCTGGAGCTGAAAGAAATCCTGAAGGTGCTGAACAGCCTCCACAGGTCATGGTTCAGTTAACATGAGCTGCCATTCAGATAGGCGTTCATCCATATCTCCTGAATGATCATCTCTCTGCGCTCTATCCTCTCCGCCCGCTCAGCTGCCTCGCTCACATAAGTCACTTCCTCCCAGTCATAGATGGCCTTCCTCTCAGCGGCTGAGATTAGTGAGCTTTCAGTTCCCTCTTCCTCCTCCTCCTCATTATCATCATCCTCATCATTGTCCAACTCCTGGTTGACAGTCTGGCTGCGAGACTTGGGCACAGCTCTGCGGTCTCCGAGCCGACGCCCTCTGCAGGTCACTCGCACTGACACGGCCAGCAGCGTGAACAGAAGACCAACACACACGCTGGAGGTGAACAGCAGCGCCGCCATCTCTGGATGCTCTGTGTGGGAAATGAAGGAAGGAGACGATGTATAAAACACAGATTTTATTCATGAGTGTGTGCATGCATGTGAACAGTGTTTACCTTTGATGTAGGCATAGGTCAGGAGAGAGTCGCTCATCATTGCTCCTGAGTGGTCTGGTCTTTTTGACCCTTTGGAGAAAGGCTCCTCCAGATCTGCAGGAGGAGCTGATGGAAAAAAAGATGTGAGTGAAAATGCCACAGAAACAGAATTGCAGCAGATGGCATTATGCAGTTACTTTTTTCTGTGTCCACAGCAGGAGCTGAGGTGGAGCTGAATATGTGAGGGTCTGCCTCCCTCAGTAACGTCTGTGGCACTGTTGAAGACAGAAGAGATAGTCTAGTTAATATTGCAGTGAAAGCAGTGATACAGACTCCACAGTAGACTTTTCTTCTTCCCACATCCGAACCTCAGCAAAAACTGGGCCCACAAGGGAACAACACTCAAATTATGAATGCTTTTTGTCCACTTGTGTTGATAATCAGTCTCCAAGGCTAAAACACATTGTTTTGTGAGAGACGGCGCCAACAGACACCAACACAAAATCTCCACATTTTGATACATGAACAAGGTCGCCGCATGACCTCACTGGCATTTGTGCCAATCGTAGGAAGTTTACCAGGATGTCAACGTCAACCCACAGATGTGAGCTCACAGTCTATTATTCCCCCGTTCCCATGTTGTTGGGTGTGATATGATAAGAACAGCTGATGGCTGAGATCAGTAGATAAAAATCCACAGTAGGAAAGTACAAACGTTCACTGTCACATAATCAATCCAGCAAAAACAAAAACAGACGCTGCCTGGTCCTATTTTAAACCTTCTCTCTAATTCATCACCAGGCTTGTAATTGTATCTTGTGAATGAGGAAGCAGAAAGAGTCCTACCACAAGAATAGAGCACGCTGAGGTACTTCCTGGTTCCTGGAAAGCAGGGGTCCCTAAAGGTCTGGTTGCTGACAGGAACAACACACTTCTGTTTGCTGTAGCAGGACTTGGACACCAAGTGCACAGCCTCGTGGTTCAGACACTCTGCAGGGAACAGCAAAGAGAAACTCAGACTGTCATTGCATAAGAAACACTGAATTTGTATGTATGTTTGTGTGTCTTGCTCACTTGACATGTACTTTAGCTGCAATGGCTGAAATACCAATTCAATAGTTTGCAGGAGTTTGGTTGTAGATTAACTACAATGAAATCATCTTTTCTGGCAGCTTTCTGGTGTTTTTTTTCCCAGCAAAGCCAATAGTTAACTAGTGCATGTCATCTCGAAAATTTTGCTCATTCCAAAGTCTTTTATGTCAGGCAGGTTTAAAGCATTGGGTCATATGCTACAGTTAGTGTAATTTGGTAGAATTACCTGCAAAGGACAATGAAGTTTAGCTCATTATCTCACAGCATTTTTTCACAGAAGATTCATCATACCAGGAAAAGGTCTACTCAGTAACATTATTGCCAGCTGGGGGCACAGGCTTAATGGAATGCAGACGTTATTGATGTTATTAGTTACACCTGTGCTATGTCGCTACAGCATGTCCAAATATATGCTGTGAAAAAAAGCCTATATTATATTGTATAGTATTTGCATGGTATAGTATGTATGTTTCTTGCTTGTGTTTCACTTTGATGAAGGCCACATGTTCCATAAATCCCCAATGTTTTGTGTTGTAAAGCAAATTTCTGTTTTTAGCAGCAGATTAAAGTCAGTGTTTCCATTGGCCCTTTACTCAGAGGCCTTTTTCACAGAAGACATATCACGGTAGAAAACAGCTATGAATAATGAAATTATTGATGAATTCCATTGATCTGCTTCAGTTTTAGGGTCATGGTGCACGTGGCTTACTGTCACATTGTCTTGACTTAGTGGGTTACTTGAATACAACAGAGTCGTCGTTAATGTCATTAGCAACACCTGTGATTTTCCAGTCCAACGTTTGCTGAGAAAAAAGGCTGTGCCTGAACTCACTCCCTTCACTCATTCGCTGCTCTCTATATACTAGACACCCAATGTCTTTAAAAAAAATAAAAATAAAATCATTATTTTGCATCACCACTGACAAATTGCATTACTTTTAAGTTCCATTGTAGAATTTCACAGCTCACTATTTAGCGGATCAAATAAAAGGCAGACAGTAAATATAGTGCACTATACAGTATATAGCTGTTCCCAAACAGCAGGTGGCTGATAGCTATTTACTTGGGACACTAAAATAAATTGGCAGTAAATATAGTGCACCATATAGTAAGTGATATCAAACACAGCCCTGTTCAGAACTCATAACTCTTAGCTATTGACAGTGCTGTCTTGTGCCACAAAGCAATCCAGCAAATTTCCTGCATAATCTGACTTGATGAAACATATTTGAAACTGCAAAAAAGTCTGCAAAAAATGAGTGGTAAAACCTATTACACGTTTGGCATGACCTTGTAAAAAAGCAGTCATCTGTTAGTTACCACCACGTGAGATTAGTGAATATCCCGTTGACTCACCGAATGGGGGTGGTCTCGTCAGGTGTGAGGGGCAGGTGTCGGCCTGGCCCAGACCTCGACCATAGACAGCTGCATAGATGTTCAGAACCCTGGGGGCCTTACAGCGCAGGACCATGGTCCCCCCCTCACACACCACATGTCTTTTGTGTTCAGCTGAGTGAGGGGAAAACAAAAGGGATGAAGAGGTGAAGGGGACGATGGCAGTGGGAAACCAAGGGGTTAGGACTAGTCCACATTCATCCACCAGATAAACTGATGCACAACAGGGAGAATCAGTCGACTGGTACCAATAACAACAATAAAAAAAAAAGGTTGCAAACAGGTTGAGACAAATGAAAACTGAGCTGCTGAACTCACTTGGTTTACACTTGTAGTCCACATGGAGGTATTTGGTAGTGCCAGGGCAGGGGTCCTTCCCAAACAGCAGGTGGTTGACAGGCAGCTGGCAATCTCTGTAGCTCTGACACTCTGACAGCAGCTTCTGCACAGCAAACACCACAGACAGTCAGCGTTTCCCAGCACACATGATTTGATGTTACAATCCACAGTGTGCACAAAGTAATAAGTAACCATCTGGAAGACGGTGGACTGGGGCTTCATATACCTACTTTAAACAGCCAGCTCATCTAAGCGTGGTGTGTTCACTACAAAACTAAAACACACACGGGGAGAAAACCTCTCCAATAAATCAGTTGAAACTGGGGAACACCCGTCTACACACAACTGACCCAGCGAGAGTGAAACGTGCCGTATATCCCACACATAAAATGCACCTGTAGAGCAGTAAAAGCCGAGCAGCTGTGGTTGTGGGCTCTGAGTGGAGGGTCTGCTCCGCACAACCTCAACTCGCTGCTCCCGTAGAAGGCAGACTGGATGGAGATGGTGGAGTGACGAGGACAGTGGAGTCGCAGAGGCTGTCCGTCACACGCCTGAGCAGAGTGACTGGTGATGATCCTGGACAGGTAGTCTGTTTCACAAACGCACATGGAAACATAACATGAAAGAGATGTTCCACTTCCCGAGCCCATGTATTAATCTCCTTTATACAGTCATGTGTTTGACAAAGTGTTGAACCTCTCTCCATCCTTTCTTGTGAACGACTGAGATGAACCTTTCATACCCAATCATGATACTATCACCTGTTACCAATGAACCTGTTTACCTGTGGAATGATCCAAACAGGTGTTTTTGGATCAGTCCACAACTTTCACAGTCTTTTGTTGCTCCTGTCAAAACTTGTTTGAAACACGTTGCTGCATAAAATTCAGTATAAGCAGATATTGACAAAAATCAATGATGAGGTCAAACATTAAATATATTGTCTTTGTGCAGATTTCAATTGCACTAATGTGCATCTAGAGAAGGAGTTATTTAAAATACCTCTATGATGTCATTAGGGTTAACTCAGTTTGGGCGTGAGACTAATAATTTTTAACAGAAAGCCTGCATTATAAATTAGAGGTGTGGGGGGTTGTAAGAAGGGGGCATTTACGGGGCAGGGTCAATCTAATGAAACGATTGAGTTATGCTCAATGTAGGATCCAACATTTTTGGAGCTTGAGACCACAAGTCAGGCGTCTGTAACTTCAATTCTCACCATTAATCTGTCTCTTGTGAGTCTCCAAACCTTATGGAAGTGCAACACAATATCGCAGGAGCACCCCCTTAAATCTTACTTATAACCAAAGGGACAGGCATCGGTGTGTCCAGAGGGCAACTACTCCACTATTACTTAGAAACAGACACAGCAAATAAAAACGAAAAGAAAAGTATTTTAACTTTAAAGCAGCTTATTACCACTTACTTACTACCACATCTGAGCTTTCAGATCAGTTTGTTTGGCCTCTTTGGAGCTCTGTTAGTTGTCTCATGTTGCTTTGAAAAATCACCCATCACCACATGCTGACTGCCAGGTCTCTTTCCAGGGTGGTAAACTCCGCCAACTGGCATCCAACCCAACATGACCCACCTTTCTGGCATGGTGTACACACGTGATTAAGTTACTTCTGAATCCTTTATCTACAGATGTTTGAGATTATTTGTCTTATTCGTTAAAAAAAAATAACCCAGAAGTGATTGATATAGAGAGAATCCTTCAAGTTAAGATTGGTGCTGGTCTCTGACTCTGTCTTTCAAATGTATGTGAGAAGACAATAACTGCAATGGCAAAACATAACATGTGTCTTTTACATGTCTCCTTATCTATTACATCACCTGTACAAATCCTGAATAACAACACTTTCATAGGGGGCATCTAGAGATAAAAATCCTCCCTGTGATCATCCTGATTTATGACCTTCCTCCTCCCTCTGCATCATCATCATCATCATCATCATCATCATCACCATCATCTTACTGGAGAAGTCAGCCAGTCCATTCATGCGTCTGGTCCACAGGAGTAAAGTCAGGTAGAAGAGGCTGTGGCTCCAGTCCAGTCCGAGGCAGGGACGTGTCCAGCTCATGACCCCCGACTCTGAGCTCATATTCAACTCACCCAAACACTCACCGCTGCCTCCTCCGGGACTTCATGCATTTAAAAAAAAACACCCATGCAAACAACTTCAGTGTCTGTGGAGAAAGACCCTGCTCCATCCATCCGGCTTCCTGCACAGAAAACACGGAGCTGATCAGGACGCTCATGGACCACAGAGGAGGTCAGAAATAGCAGCTGCGCAACAGGTCGGTCACAAACATGACAGACGAGCTCAGTCCGACTAATGGTGGCCGACTTTTTTTTTCCTGCAGTCGTGCACCGCAGATTTGTGAATAAAAGCATGTGGGAACTAAAAGCGTCTTACAGTAACAGCTGAGTGTGGGCGTGGCACGGACAACTATTTTAAAGGGAACAGGGGCGACTGTGAAATGACGCACAGACAGGAGGCTTGTTTTCTGCTCCCCCCATGAGGAGCATGTTTACTTTGTGGATTATGGCTAAATGCTTTCACTTTGTCTACTTTTCCTTTACTCTTCTGTCTCTATTTTTCCCCCACTAGTGCTCATTAGAATGTTTTTTTTACTTCCTATAATATATACTTCTTATGAGAATTTGTTTCATATTATTCGAGTGTCCATTTTGTTTTATTCTTCCTCTCATTGCACTTTGGTTTTCTTTATCAAATTCATGTCATTTGTTTGATTTTAACATATGCAAACATGAGCTCTAGCTTCACTCCATATATCTTACATACTGCCTAATGTCCCATGCAAAGTGATAATATTCATCCCAAACTGAGAAGCTACAATATGAGGTGAACACAACAAATATCACTGTAAATAAAAGATCAAAAAATACCACACTGTGCAAGTCCCTTTTTGCAATATAAACCTCTATAAGTAGTGTGGGAGGTGGTGAAAGATTAGTGCAAAGTGTTTGTGCAAACAATATAAAGTGCAAATTATACATAAACTACAACACTGTGAGTCCTGAGTGTTCGGTGTCAGACTGAGCTGCACAGTTGTACAGACTCTATCAACTTTTTCATTGATAGAGATAGAAGGATACTTAACATAGACTCTAGCACTGAATTCGAGCAGCAAACATGAGAGTGCCAAGAAAAATAGGCAAAATATTTGTTTAGTGTTAATGATGCTTTGTGTGGGTCTGTGTCCCCCCCTAAGTTTTTGTTTTAAACTACAAGGTCCAGTTTCAAGTGAATGATATTTTGATTCTGTTTCCTTTCATAAACTGTCGATGCCCCAACTGTGGCGCCTTTGAATGAAGCAGGGGGCCTACTGGGTAAATGGCTCCCCGGCCCACATCCATGACCCACTCCATGGTAACGGGTCAATCTACATGTCAGACCGCAGCGCAGACCTACAACAGTCAAACTGACAGAGGCGTCAGGGTCTCCACGCTCGGCTCCACGGGGGGAGAAGTGGCAGGGGGAGGAACTGAGAGGTGATATTTTGCATACAAACTGGACAACGGGCCCCCAAGTTGGAGCCATTCTCTGTACTTTGACTTTAGGCGCTCAGGGAGTGGCTCCAAAACCCTTTTCATGTGCTCTTATCCCTCCAAAGCCTGTGGAATTTTGTTGTCAAACTCAAATCATTTCCTGAACTTTGTTTTTAAGACGAGCTTCAGCCGTGCAGGTCAAAAAGAAAAGTCAAAAATGACTTGAGTACTTGTACACTGTAGAGGTATGGTGAAAACCTTTCTGAAATATGTAGATGTGTAATAAGAGGATATTAAGGTTGATATGTAAACCTACAGAAATAACCCACTGGAGGCTTAGGACAAAACTAATGTCTTTACACTTAAGATTAAGGTGGAAAGTGCTTATTTAAAATAAGATGCATTTATGTGAATGTATGTGAAGTGTTTGTTACGTTTCAAATGATTCTTCCAAATTTGCTACAAAGAATCTAAAACACACTGCAGTTAATTATTTTTTAAAGAATTTGAATTCAAAGTTAATCTTAAAAAAATAGTAATTTCAACAAAACCACATCTCTATTTGCTTCATCAATATGCATCTGGCAGACCAACTTGATCAAAGAAAAAATTCTCACGACATGTTGTTCAAACACAACCACTCAGTTAGATAGCAGACTAGAAAATAAGACAAAACATTTGATTACTGTTAATGATGTTTTGTAACAAACAGGAAGAGGAAGAGAAAAACTGAGTAAGTGCAACCAAAAGAATGATCATGATTTACTTTTTCTCTTGGCCATGGCTTGAATTGATCAGAAATTGAAATAAGTGTTTTTTTGCATCTTAATACAATGGTTGTTGCTTTGGACCTGTTTCAGTTTTGACCTTCCAAAGGAAACATTTTGGGCATCCCTGACTCATTCCCAGAGGGAACTGGGAATGTTTCCTACTCTAAGGCATCTGCATATGAGAGGTAAATGATACATAGAAACATAGATTTAAAGCAGGAAGTTGTAGTAAGAAATTTGTTTAGCTTGCCTCAGATCCACATAAAGGTTTGATTGTTTGTTTGCAGATAATGAACCTGAACTTCTGTGGTCAAGGGAGACTCAGATGGCTGCTGCAACACTTGACAGTCACCAAGACACAGAAACAATTACTTTATTTTTTTTTTCCCAACACAGAAAATTTACAGCTCAAAACAGGATAGATTTAACATTACAAACATCTTCACCTGAAAACCATCTTCATCTCAAGTTGGGAATCAAGTGCAGCCTGTAATTGAGGAAATAAAAGTGCATTAAAATAAAACATAAGGAACCACATCTCATCCATCATTGAATGAACTATTAAGATACTCACCAATTCTCTTTTTGCTTCTTCTATTTTCACTTGAGCAAGAGATGGGCTCTGTTGTAGTTTAGAAGATAAAAAAATAAATAAATCATAAAGTCAAATGCAGAAACAAGTTGTTTCCATATATAATGTGAAAGCACATATGGCTGTTGGACTGTTATGAAAGCAAACGTACCGGGCTCAAGTCCATGTAAGGCTCCAGTTTCTTTTTCAAGGGTATTATTTCTTGTTTCAGCCCGGTGACTTCCTACAGAGAGAAAAATAAGGAGATGCATTTCAAACTCTTAATGTGTTAGGTTTTCATTGCCTGTGGTGCTTGACTGCTGAAATTACCTCAGAGAGCTGCACAATAGCTTCGTGGGTGATGGACTTGTCCATGTTCCTGGATATAAGTTGAGCCTGCAAGATTGATAGAAGAGAATAAAACAGCCACCCAACCTCTATGACAGACAATGGTATGAAGGGGCGTTAACTGTTGGATCTGCCTTTAGCATCAACTTATAGGAACTTGAAGCCCACATTATAACCAGGTGAAAATTACACTCTGTCTTCCTTAACAAAATAAAACTCCACAGAGGTAAAAAAACAAAAACAAAAAACAACTGTGGCTATGAATTAATATATCTACATAAAATATCAGCTATCACAAACCAGATACTGGCACATTGTTTTCTCGAAGCCTCTCCTCATCCTTTCTAACTCAGTATTTTTAAGCCGTTGGTAGTTAAGATTTTTTTCTTCTTCTTACTGGTGGCTGAGGACACCAATAATTTATGCCTCTTCAGGCTGCATAGTAAAATGTCATTAGTACAATTTTGCTTAATTTTCTCACCCACAGCAAACCTCCCACTGGGATATGAATATTTCAAATGAAACAGGATGAAATGGAAGGGGAGCACTCTTAAATGTCTCAGCGTTTTTTACACTGTAGCATTTTCAATAACAGCATATTGTACGATGTATCAACACCTTAATGCACAACATACCTCTGCCCTCTCCCGTCTGTTGCACAGTTCTTTAGCCTTTGCTGTCACAAAATCCATGTTGAGCAGTCTCTCCTCCACTTTAGCGCTCTCCACTGCCTGAGATTTGACAGTTTTGCTGACATCCCTGAAGACAAGTAACACTGATTACAGATCAAGCACAGCATGTATGCGACTGGATTTTGACATGTGCCCACACAGTATGTGACAGCCCAGGACTGTGGTTTTGTTTTTACTTTAACAATGGCACAAAGCAGTAGCAGTATGAACATCCCAAAGTCATCCACTTCATCCTCGTTCTTACTCTTGTAAGGTGCTCCGCAACACGAGAGTAGTACCAAGTCTCTTTCTGAGGGTCTGGAGTTCCCTCTCAAGTCTCCTGTTTGACTTCTCTGCTTCCAGAAGTTCGTTGGTGAGGTGGTTCACTGCTGGCATAAAGCTAGACAAAACAGGTTCATCAGAGAAACTACTGACAAGAAAATAGTAACAGAAAATATTCTTCCACACTGCAACAATGGTGTACCTGCCCAGTGACGTGTCTCTGACTCCAAGCACCATGGCAGTGTCCACTAAAGCAGACACGCAGTCAGCAGCTGGCTTTGACAAGCTTGCAGAGGACAGGCCAACACCTTGTAGAAGAACATCCTGGGAATGAGCACCTAGACAGAAGAAACACATTTGAGTTAAGAGAAGAATAGTGTTGTCTTGCACTTGAGTAAACTATATACAGTAAAGCGCAGCATGTAATGTGAGTGAATGAATGAAGTGTTTGTAACAACTTGGGCCTTATTTTTGTAGTTTTGACCAAATCTGCTGATACAAACCAAGTTGTAATAAGCTGGATCCTTTAAAATGACTCTCACTGTTGGTTCATGTTAGCAGGTTAAAATTCACTGTCTTAAGCTAAGCTGTGTGTCAGTGACTCACCTTCAGCCTGATACTCTGATGCTTTCTGTCTGAGGTCTTCTATGAGCAGATCTGTGTCACTGCACCGGGCCTCACTGGACTGAGCCAGCTGGTACAGGATGTCCACGGTCCTTGTGTTGACCTCAAAGTGTGGCACCGGCTGATCTCCAAACACTGAGCTGAGCCAGCTGTTCACCTGAGGAGCCACATCAAACCGGATCATGAAATCATCAAAAACTAGTCACTCCATTAACTTATAAAGTCACGTTAGCAAGACAACGTTACCTTCTTGATCTTTTCACACATCTTTTTGAAAACAAAGTTGAAACCTCAGCAATTAACATGAGCTTCTTCAAACGTTTAGGTGGCCCAGCATCCCTTATTAAAAACTACAACAGTTTTCGCTTTCTTGTTTGGCGCTTCCTAAAATCATTCTAATAACTTCCTGGTTTCCAGCCAATGAGAAGATGGAGCAAAGTTCAAGCTACTTTTGGTAACAGCAAAGATTTACATTTTAAAATAAAAAACGGGTGACGAATCACGTAAACAAAAAAATAAATAAATAAAAATCGAAAAACATTAGGCCAAAAGAGTAATAAAAAAACTTTGTACGTTCTTCTCTCCCAGACGAAGCGGAAGTACACAGAGATCTCGCGTGGTTTGGATGCTTAATGCTCTCGCTTCACTGTCAGCTAACCGCGTAAGTTCAAAACAGCTCGTGAAGCTAAAAGAAATGGCGGCGAGGGAAAAGTCGTCAAAACACCGACAGAAAAGTGTAAACACCACATTTGAAGCGTCCAGTACAGACTCGACTGCTATGGAAGAAAAGCTGTTTGGTGAAGCGGAGGAGGAGGAGGACGACGGTGAGGACGGACCAGTGGTGTTTATCTGCGGGAAGTGCAAGTTACCTGTGGGGGATTCACTGAGCTGGGATGGAAGTGAAGACGGTCAAAATCAAATCAGACTGAAGAGTGAGTCTGAATACTTAAGCAATTTCAAGAAACACATCACCACTTTGGGATCTGTTTTGATGTGTGCGTGATTTCCAACGTGAAACAGCGCAGTTTGTAAAAAGCCTGATTGAGTGGTGCATTCAAATACACTTGTAGAGGTTGGGGAATTACACTGCTGCTGCTGACATGTTTGTGATGTTTTGGTCTCAGGGGTCACTGACAACGTCTTCCTTGGGAAGGATAAGCGCCTGTATGAAGTGAAAAACTCTAGCTGGTAAGAAAGAAAGTCCTACCCACTTGTAAATGAATTTGTCAGATCCTTAACTCAAGTAAAAGTACCAATAAAACAATGTCAAAAATATATACGACACTACTCATTATATACTGCATTATATATCAAATATACTACTTGAGTAAAAATACAGAAGTAAAATCTGTTCTTATATTATCAAAATTAAACATGCTCATTATGTTGCAGAATTTTAAGTTAGAAAACTTTGAAGGATTTCATCTGATGCTTGATCATGAAAGCAGCATTTTGTAATGTAATATTGGAGGGTTTCATTTTAAATGCTGTATATATTGTTGGGTAGTTTGATTTATAAAATCTATGTTGTAATATGATCTATATTTTTTTAAGTGAAAGATTGGTGTAAAAAGTATAAGTATAAATTGCAAGTACAGTACAGTATTTGTATAAATGCACTTTCCACCACTGGTCCTGCCCCATACACCTGGGCTTTGGGTAGCCAAACACTAACACAACAACAAACACTAACAACACTAACTAATTTTGTCAACCCTAATTTTGTTTTCCACTAATTAAATTTAGACTTCTCAGAAAATCAATTGGTCATTTGCTTAAGTAGCTTAACTTGTTGGATTAAATCTGTCCCACAGTCTGTTTTGGCCTAAAATGTTTTCTTTTTTTTCTGTAATTTTCCCTCTGCAGTCTGATCGTGGATCTAGTGTGTCGAGGCTGCCACTCTGTGCTTGGCATGGTTTACGCATCTACGCCTAGGAACATGGACCACAAGAGATTTACATTCTGTTTCAATGTAGCAGACATTGACAGGTATGTCTACAACAACAACAATCTGTAGGGCACATCAGTTAACATTTGTTTAAAGTGATTTTGATCCATTTCTGAAGAAAGTGAAATCAAATCTCGACTGTATTTAAAAATGTTTTACACCTGTGAAATTATTTCACAAGGTTAAAGGCATGCAGGTGCACTTTCACTAGAATCAGCTCTCTCATAATCTGAGAAGAAATTGTCCCTGTATAGAAACCTGAGTTTGAATATCATATTGGGCAGGGTTCCCACGGTCATGGAAAACCTGAAGAAGGCATGGAATTTTAAAAACTTGTTGTCCAGGGCTGGAATTATAGAATATGCACCCCATGTTTACCAACCCTTTTCATTTTCCTGCCCCTCTCAAAACACATTACTCTAGGTACTCCAGAAGTGGATGTACATGTACAGTTGTTAGCCAGGAACACATAAAGAGCTTTATCTTATAAATTCATGGGATCATTACTTAGCCATGATAAAGATAAGTTGTACAAGGAGCAGAATCACTTGTTGACCATACAGAGAAATGCACTTTAGGTGTGAACAACCAGTCTACTGCTCACTCGAAAGCTGACACAAGCACTGTATATGTTTAGGGAATTGCACTGAATTTTATTAGATGTGCGGGCTTTAATAGGACATATCAACCCTGCACCTGTATTTAGCACCCTGACATTATACTGTGAATCTTTTCCAGCTATGTGCTTGGCTCTGCAAGCCAGATGTTGACAGCAGAGGGCCCCAAAGAGCAGCCAGTCACACTGGAGTACAGAGGCATTGTTGAACAACAGCTGACAGAGGTAATTTACTGCTCCTGCTTCTCTTTGTCTGTTTTCTCTGATATTGTATTGCTGTGAGATGAACCGTTTCACCCATTGAGCAGAGTATCTGCTCTAAAGCTCATTGCAATGTGCAAAAATGAGATTTTCTCCAAACACAGGTAAAATGTAATCTTTAAATTTGTATTGTTGATATATAAAAATGTTGAAAAACTACAGATTTGACCTGCGCATTACCAGTTATGGTATGACTCACTGTCCCCTGTGTCCTGACAGTGCTCTCACGTTGCTCTAGAGCAGCTCTCTCTCATTGATTACCAATGCACAGGTTGTACTAATGATGACATCAGCTTAGTTCTGGGAAGCTTTCTCTCCTGACAGGCAGACGTTTATGTCAGACATTACCTCATCTCTCCATGTCAGTCCCTGCAAAGTAATTTATTTTCCCTAATATTTCCAGATTATATTAAAATAAAATGTTTTTTCTTTAAATTTCAGTCATAAATCAAAATCAATTTCTGTTTATAATTTCCTTTATTTTTCAGTTTTAAATTATCTTCCTGTTTGTCACATCAGTATTATTATTATTATTGTTATGAAAATTTAGAGGGTACTTACATTTTCATTGGAATCCCATAGTGATTCCCAAAGTTATTCTTAAATCACCCTTTGTTTAAAAAAATATCTGTAAAACCACACATTGGCCAGTAGGTGGTGATAGTGTGCAGGAGTACCTGCCAGCCCTCCCACACTCTTGCACCGAGGACAATGGATGCAGAGAGCATGTTGAGGAATCTTTGTTGGAAGAAAAACATGTTTTGATCGTGAAGTGGCTTTGTCAGTATAGCTGGATGTATGTGTGGCATTTTGTTTTTCTGGAACGTGACAGTTGGGTTTTCCTGCAGGCAACACTTGATGCATTCTTTGTTTGATGTCATCAATGCAACAGTTTAATTAAATAGGTTATACTGGTTATGTGGCAAGAAAAAAAAAATGCACGTGAGCCACAGAGCATATAATTCACTTTTAAATCCTTATGGAAACTTCATGCCAGTTCATCAATCCATCAAGCATCATGTCATTATTGTCACTTGGATAGTTTCTAATTGACACACCGATGAGTATCTTTTGGTTTCCCTTCAACGTTTGTAACCCATCAAAACAAACATATTTCAAAAGGAATCCACTCTCTCATCCATCGCATGCAATGAAACCCAGTTCATTGCTGTAATAATAATGTTGCTACACATGTCTCTCAACAAAGAGTTCATGTGGGCGGTGTATAATGAAATGAACAGGTTTACCCTGTATTGCCTTTGGTTAATATGTAGGTTACCTATTAAATCCACCTAGTCATTGAGT
Organism: Centropyge bicolor; assembly: GCA_037975185.1. Classification (NCBI taxonomy): domain Eukaryota; kingdom Metazoa; phylum Chordata; class Actinopteri; family Pomacanthidae; genus Centropyge; species Centropyge bicolor. The sequence continues at coordinate 1,867,695 of JBBMOC010000016.1, read as the reverse complement.
GTGTTTAGTCCCCATATGAGTAGGCTGAAGATTAATCTAACTATAGCTGCACACTGATTGTATTAATTTTAGGTGATTGTATAGCCTTCATTCATCATGAGCCATTGGCGCATTCTAACAAGATTATAGGTCAAGAATGAAAATTAGTGCTTTTTTGATTATGTCTAGCAACATAGATTATTAAGGCTTTTTCAAAAGTTCTAATATGTATTTATTTCCATCATCTTTGTTTAAACTATTTTGCCAGCTTATGCCATGGTCACACTACAAGAATTTCAAAATGAGATCACTTTGCTGTTTACATTGCTCAACTTCCCCAACCTGACCAGTTATTTATAAGTTCACACCTCAGGATTGTCGCCCTATTTTTCCATGATGACAGTTTTTGGAGATCGGTGAGTGGAAAATCAGGGCTACAGTCCCATAGTGTGAACGCAGCAGTGCACACTCAGTTGTTTCTAGTTTCTAGAAGAAGATTTACAATGTCACTATGAGCGGTATGTAACAGGTTTCTCTCCACAACTCATGTAGGTATTGACATTCAATACTTTATGGTACCCACAAAAATGTTTCCAACAAGTACTGAAAGCTGCCATTGTTCTGCCTATGTTAGACTGTAGTTTATTTCAACAATGTTCTGGTTGTACTGCTTGTGTTTGGACAATTTATACTATTATAGTATTCAACATATGAGAAATTCAGCTTCATTTTGATGCTAAATTGATTTGGAGATTTGTCGATTACTTGATCAACAGAAAATGAACATCAATAACAATTTTTGAAAGCTGTTTCAGTCATTTATTGATCCAAAAAAATGTAAAATAGTCACTGGTTCCAGCCTTTCAACTATGAAGATTTTCTGTTTTTCACAGTTCAAATCATTGTGAAAAGAACATCTTTTGGAGTCAGACAGAACAAGTAATGAACAGGTTGCCATAGGCTCTGGGAACTTGTCATAGGCACTTTTCAGTGTTCTGTCATGTGTAAAAGAGTAGTTAATTAATTTGGGGGAAAAAATGACAGATTATGAAATGATAAATTGAAAATGGTCATCGTGGCGGCCCAACTTGTTTTATAAAATAGAATAAAGGGTTTAACAGGAAAAAAAAATCTACTTCTCAAAGTACAGATATTGTTTAGATATTGGTACTTGCAACTCAGGCGTTGTCACTAGTATTAAAAAGACACCCAGCCCCACACTCAAGTGTTCTTTGTCCTTGGCTGTACTGTATCTGATGAAGGTGCTCGTCACCCCGGCCGCCATTCTTAATGTATTCTGTCTGTCTGTCTGACTCATAGACACTTGTTTGGGTTTTCCATCTTGTACACTCACTGACCTG